>JAEQBA010000952.1:232114-250393 GCA_019434445.1 Phalangium opilio | reverse complement strand
GTGAAAAGTTAAAAAATTCGCCTTAAGCTCGACATATCCACACGCGTTGTCTAAACAAAAAATCTTCGCTCAGTCGCTCTATTAGCGGTTTAAAACAGCGTAAGTCCAACAGTACGTTTTTCTATGATTTTAGCTAGGATTAAACACGAAAGTCCAACAGAATAAAGGTCGTAAGTTTAAGTATGTGCTTAAAGTACAAAAGTAATACTTAATATTAATTGTTTTCAATAAAACTTCGAAAGACACCAGTTTAATGTTCAACCTTTCATGTAAAACCATTTTCAGACCTATCGAATAAATACTCTTCAAAAAATGGTCGAGACCATTTGGCTATCACAGCAAACTTTCCCATGTTATTCCTATGGGAAAATTTCCCTTTTTTTGCCAAAATGTCTTAATTTTTTTATGTAAATGAAAACCACCCTTAGCAACTTTATTTTCTATGAAAAAAACTAATGGAGGGATCTCTTTGAAATTTTAACCACATATTAAGGGTCCGAATTTTAGTTCAGTGAAATTTTTCAAAACAATTAATACACACAAAAATACTACATCCAAACAAAAAACCCCTTATACATTAAGAGCAGTATGAGGTCTTATCTAAGAGAGCGACCGCTCTCTCAGAATTGCAGAAAACGAGATAGCTCACAAGCAGACAAACGTAGTTATAGCGTGTTATACTACGACTATGGCACGCCTTCATCTCTTAAAACATCTCGAGATGGTGGGAGACCTATGTTTTTATATGGATACGGACAGCCTGATCTACCTCTCGCCAGATGGCGCTCCTATACTCCCCACAGGAGATTATCTTGGTGAGTTAAAGAATGAGTTAGAGCCATACGGGAAAGACGCCTATATTTGTGAGTTTGGAAGCGCTGGTGCGAAAAATTATTCAATGAATATTTACGACCCCGCAACAGAAAAAATCACTAACATTAAAGTTAAAGGATTTTATTTAAATTCGTCTACTGAGAATCACGTGAATTTCGATATAATGAAGAAACTATTAGGTGTAAACAACGATGGTAAACCAGAAATGAACACCCATTGGTCCCCAAATACGTCGCCTGCCCAATCACACCCTCATTACAATAAATCAAACAAAAACATATCAAGCCGTCGTCGATAAAGTAAGAGTTTTCCCAGATTACACCACAACCCCTACGGGTATCTTAAGTAAATTTGTAAAAGTAATTTGTGTATATAATTTTTGTATATTTTATTATTTGGGGGTTTTGTCTGCAGACATTTTTGTGTATGTTAATTGCAATTAGTTTATTATGATTAAAATAAATTTGTCAATAATAATTTTCACTTTATATTATAGTCTTTATAAATTTATTCCTACATTGTTACAAGCATATCAAACTAAGCCTATACAATCAATCAAATCTTGACAGGTAAGAGAGAGAGATCGGGAAAACCCAGCTCCCCCGCCTTAACAGTGGCCGCCATCTTGTACGGTATAATGGCTGCATACTCCCTATCGTTATTGGAAATAAAAATAAGATAGGTCTCTTGGAAAACTCAGTCTAAATGCCTAACTATGGTGTAGTGGTAATCACGTCCGCTTCACACGCGGAACGTCCCAGGTTCGAGCCCCATGAGATACATTTTTTGACCATCGTGATTGGGCATAAAATAAGCTAGGTGTCTTGGAAAACTCGATGTTAGTAGGTATCTATGGTGTAGTGGTTATCACGGCCGTTTTACACGCGGAAGGTACCAGGTTCGAGCCCTGGTAGATACACGTTTTGACCATCGTGATTGGGGATAAAAATAAGCTAGGTCTCTTGGATATCTCAATCTAACTACCTTACTATGGTGTAGTGGTAATCACGTCCGCTTCACACGCGGAAGGTCCCAGGTTCGAGCCCTGGTAGATACATATTTTGACCATCGTGATAAGATAGTAATGAGGTCTAAAAGCTAGGTCACTTGGAAAACTCAATATTACTAAGTATCTATGGTGTAGTGGTTATCACGTCCGCTTTACACGCGGAAGGTCCCAGGTTTGAGCCCTGGTAGATACATATTTTGTCCATCGTGATTGGGCATAACAATAAGCTAGGTCTCTTGGAAAACTAAGTCTAACTACCTAACTATGGTGTAGTGGTTATCACGTCCGCTTTACACGCGGAAGATGCCAGGTTCGAGCCCTGGTATATGCATGTTTTGTCCATCGTGATTGCGCATAAAAATAAGATTGGTCTCTTGGAAAACTCAGTCTAAATACCTAACTATGGTGTAGTGGTAATCACGGCCGCGTTACACGCGGAACGTCCCAGGTTCGAGCCCCATGAGCTACATGTTTTGACCATCGTGATTGGGCATAAAAATAAGCTAGGTGTCTTGGAAAACTCATTATTAGTAGGGAGCTATGGTGTAGTGGTTATCACGTCCGTTTAACACGCGGAAGGTCCCAGGTTCGAGCCCTGGTAGATACATATCCCAACAAAAACATCTCTGTAAAAATATGCCAAGTTGTTTGGCCATAAAAAGAAGTGAGATTGTTTGGCCGTAAAAAGAAGTGAGATCTAAAATACGGCCAAGTTATTATCTCCAGGTGAACCAACATTTTATTCGACTTAAAACTTCTCAAGAATGTTTTTCTGACTTGGCCATTAGCATTCCAAACTTGCATCCTTCTTCTTTGCGCCCGTGAAGGTGAAGAACGGAAGTTACAAGTTTAACCACAAAGGCTATTCAAGAATATTTAACCAATTTGATTTAATATTTTAATTTCGATCCATATCTGGAATTCAACGAATCTTTGAAATGCTAATGGCCAAGTCAGAAAAACATTCTTGAGAAGTTTTAAGTCGAATAAAATGTTGGTTCACCTGGAGATAATAACTTGGCCGTATTTTAGATCTCACTTCTTTTTACGGCCAAACAATCTCACTTCTTTTTATGGCCAAACAACTTGGCATATTTTTACAGAGATGTTTTTGTTGGGATTTCACTCCTTTTTGTACGTGCATGTTCTTGTAGAATTATAGAAGTAGGATTATGAAGTGAAATAAACATTTGTACTTTAATATTAAAAGACGAAAAAATTAAATTATAATGACCTATTATAGAACCATTTCAGACGAAATGAAAAGGAAATGAGTAAAAAATGTATTTACTAAAACATTAAGTAAAAAACATTAATTTTACAATACGAAAGAATCATATTAGTAAAAAATATTAATATTAAAAGACGAAAAAATTAAATTATAATGTCCTGTTACGAAGGGATCTAAATTATTAAACCCCCATTTCAGGGGCTAACAGGGGAAAATTCCCGCTTTTGGAACTTTTTCCTTTCTTTGTATGCTAAGTCCTACTTGTATGCCAAATTTTATCATTCCCGCAACACCGGAATCTAGAGGTTTAGATGATGACTCTAATTCTAAACCCCCATTTCAGGGGCTAAAAGAGGAAAACTCGCGCTTTTGGGACTTTTCCCTTTGCTTGTATGCTTAGTGGTACAAGGATGCCAAATTTCATCATTCTAGCACCACCGGAAATGCCCTACAGGTATAGATGATGACTCTAATTCTAAACCCCCATTTCAGGGGCTAAAGGGGAAAACTCCCGCATTTGGGACTTTTCACTTTGCTTGTATGCTTAGTGGAACAAGTATGCCAAATTTCATCATTCTAGCACCACCGGAAATGCCCTAGAGGTTTTGATGATGTGTCATTCAGTCAGTCAGTCAGTCAGTCTCATAATGTGTCATTTTCACATAGGATTATCACAGAAACCAGATGAGTTAGAAAGCTGGAAGTTGGAGGACTTCCTAGGATTAACACTGTGCCCTTGAGGTGTAAATATGAGTGGTGTACTATTCCCCAGTACCGAGTTACGAGGGGGTGAAAATGAGGCTGAAATGTTTCGGGTAAAGGATTGCTGGTAGTGCACGACAACTTGGCGGGTGCACTGCCGTGCACCCAGATTTTGACCATCGTGATAAGTTTATAAGAAAAGCTAGGTCTCTTGGAAAACTCAATATTACTAAGTATCTATGGTGTAGTGGTTATCACGTCTGCTTTACACGCGGAAGGTCTCAGGTTTGAGCCCTGGTAGATACATATTTTGTCCATCGTGATTGGGCATAACAATAAGCTAGGTCTCTTGGAAAACTAAGTCTAACTACCTAACTATGGTGTAGTGGTTATCACGTCCGCCTAATACGCAGAAGGTCCCAGGTTTGAGCCCCATGAGATACATGTTTTGACCATCGTTATTGGGCATAAAAATAAGCTGGGTGTCTTGGAAAACTTAATATTAGTAGGTAACTATGGTGTAGTGGTTATCACGGCCGTTTTACACGCGGAAGGTCCCAGGTTCGAGCCCTGGTAGATACATATTTTGACCATCGTGATAAGATATTAAAAAAAGCTAGGTCACTTGGAAAACTCAATAATAATAAGTATCTATGGTGTAGTGGTTATCACGTCCGCTTTACATGCGGAAGGTCCCAGGTTTGAGCCCTGATAGATACATATTTTGTCCATCGTGATTGGGCATAACAATAAGCTAGGTCTCTTGGAAAACTAAGTCTAACTACCTAACTATGGTGTAGTGGTTATCACGTCCGCCTAATACGCAGAAGGTCCCAGGTTTGAGCCCCATGAGATACATGTTTTGACCATCGTTATTGGGCATAAAAATAAGCTGGGTGTCTTGGAAAACTTAATATTAGTAGGTAACTATGGTGTAGTGGTTATCACGGCCGTTTTACACGCGGAAGGTCCCAGGTTCGAGCCCTGGTAGATACATATTTTGACCATCGTGATAAGATATTAAAAAAGCTAGGTCACTTGGAAAACTCAATAATAATAAGTATCTATGGTGTAGTGGTTATCACGTCCGCTTTACATGCGGAAGGTCCCAGGTTTGAGCCCTGATAGATACATATTTTGTCCATCGTGATTGGGCATAACAATAAGCTGAGTCTCTTGGAAAACCAAGTCTAACTACCTAACTATGGTGTAGTGGTTATCACGTCCGCCTAATACGCGGAAGGTCCCAGGTTCGAGCCCTGGTCGATACATATTTTGTCCATCGTGATTCGGCATAAAAATAAGGTAGGTGTCTTGGAAAACTCAGAATTAGTAGGTATCTATGGTGTAGTGGTAATCACGTCCGCGTTACACGCGGAACGTCCCAGGTTCGAGCCCCATGAGCTACATGTTTTAACCATCGTGATTGGACATAAAAATAAGCTAGGTGTCTTGGAAAACTCAGTATTAGTAGGGATCTATGGTGTTGTAGTTATCACGTCCGTTTTACACGCGGAAGGTCCCAGGTTCGAGCCCTGTTGGATACATATTTCGTCCATCGTGATTGGGCATAACAATAAGCTAGATCTCTTGGAAAACTCAGTCTAACTACCTAACTATGGTGTAGTGGTTATCACGGCAGCCTAACACGCGAAAGGTCGCAGGTTCGAGCCCTGGTAGATACATATTTTGTCCATCGTGATTCGGCATAAAAATAAGGTAGGTGTCTTGAAAAACTCAAAATTAGTAGGTATCTATGGTGTAGTGGTTACCACGTCCGCGATACACGCGGAAGGTCCCAGGTTCGAGCCATTGTAGATGCACATTTTGTCCATCGTGATTGGGAATAGCAATAAGCTAGGTCTCTTGGAAAACTCAGTCGAACTACCTAACTATGGTGTAGTGGTTATCACGTCCGCGTAACACGCCGAAGGTCCCAGGTTCGAGCCCCATGAGATACATGTTTCGACCATCGTGATTGGGCATTTAAAATAAGCTAGGTGTCTTGGAAAACTCAATATTAGTAGGTATCTATGGTGTAGTGGATATCATGGCCGTTTTACACGCGAAAGGTCCCAGGTTCGAGCCCTGGTAGATACATGTTTTCACCACCGTGATTGGGGATAAAAATAAGATAGATCTCTTGGAAAACTCAGTCTAAATGCCTAACTATGGTGTAGTGGTAATCACGTCCGCTTCACACGCGGAACGTCCCAGGTTCGAGCCCCATGAGCTACATGTTTTGACCATCGTGATTGGGCATAAAAATAAGC
The DNA here is from genome assembly GCA_019434445.1 of Phalangium opilio. NCBI lineage: Eukaryota > Metazoa > Arthropoda > Arachnida > Opiliones > Phalangiidae > Phalangium > Phalangium opilio. The sequence continues at coordinate 244,344 of JAEQBA010000952.1, read as the reverse complement.
TAGGTGTCTTGGAAAACTCATTATTAGTAGGTATCTATGGTAAAGTGGTTATCACGTCCGTTTTACACGCGGAAGGTCCCAGGTTCGAACCCGGGTAGATACATATTTTGACCATCGTGATAAGATATTAAAAAAAGCTAGGTCTCTTGGAAAACTCAATATTACTAAGTATATATGGTGTAGTGGTTATCACGTCTGCTTTACACGCGGAAAGTCCCAGGTTTGAACCCTGGTAGATTCATATTTTGTCCATCGTGATTGGGCATAACAATAAGCTTGGTCTCTTGGAAAACTAAGTCTAACTACCTAACTATGGTGTAGTGGTTATCACGTCCGCCTAATACGCGGAAGGTCCCAGGTTCGAGCCCCATGAGATACATGTTTGGATCATCGTTATTGGGCATAAAAATAAGCTAGGTCTCTTGGAAAACTCATTATTACTAAGTATCTATGGTGTATTGGTTATCACGTCCGCTTTACACGCGGAAGGTCCCAGGTTCGAGCACTGGTAGATACTAATTTTGTCCATCGTGATTAGGCATAACAATAAGCTAGGTCTCTTGGAAAACTAAGTCTAACAAACTTACTATGGTGTAGTGGTTATCACGTCCGCCTAATACGCGGAAGGTCCCAGGTTCGAGCACCATGGGATACATGTTTTAACCATCGTGATTGGACATAAAAATAAGCTAGGTGTCTTGGAAAACTCAGTATTAGTTGGGATCTATGGTGTTGTAGTTATCACGTCCGTTTTACACGCGGAAGGTCCCAGGTTCGAGCCCTGTTAGATACATATTTCGTCCATCGTGATTGGGCATAACAATAAGCTAGATCTCTTGGAAAACTCAGTCTAACTACCTAACTATGGTGTAGTGGTTATCACGGCAGCCTAACACGCGAAAGGTCGCAGGTTCGAGCCCTGGTAGATACATATTTTGTCCCTCGTGATTCGGCATAAAAATAAGGTAGGTGTCTTGAAAAACTCAAAATTAGTAGGTATCTATGGTGTAGTGGTTACCACGTCCGCGATACACGCGGAAGGTCCCAGGTTCGAGCCCTTGTAGATGCACATTTTGTCCATCGTGATTGGGAATAGCAATAAGCTAGGTCTCTTGGAAAACTCAGTCGAACTACCTAACTATGGTGTAGTGGTTATCACGTCCGCGTAACACGCCGAAGGTCCCAGGTTCGAGCCCAATCAGATACATGTTTTTACCATCGTGATTGGGCATAAAAATAAGCTAGGTGTCTTGGAAAACTCAATATTAGTAGGTATCTATGGTGTATTGGTTATCACGTCCGTTTTACACGCGGAAGGTCCCAGGTTCGAGCCCTGGTAGATAGTTATTTTGTCCATCGTGATTGGGCATAAAAATAAGCTAGATATCTTGGAAAACTCAGTACTACGTATCTATGGTGTAGTGGTTATCACGTCCGCTTTACACGCGGAAGGTCCCAGGTTCGAGCCCATGTAGATACATGTTGTGTCCATCGTGATTGCGCATAAAAATAAGCTAGGTCTCTTGGAAGACTCAATCTAACTACCGAACTATGGTGTAGTGGTTATCACGGCCGCCTAACACAGAAATAGCGTTTTGGTTTTCGTCGGGTGCGGTCGCGTTTTTCTCTCGCTCCGTCCTCGGCTTTTCCTCTTGTTCGCGAGTTTTTTTTCGGCCGTTTGGCTTTTCTACCTCTCCGAGTGACGTATGTCACGGAGAGGTTCTGTAACGGTCGTGTGTGTCTGTCTGTGTGGGGGTGTGTCTGTGTGTGTGTCTGTTGTTACACCCACGTGACCGCGTTCGCAGTTTCCAAATCGGAGCAAACGTGTTCGCCATTTCCGAACTGCTTTCACAGTCGCGGAAATGGCTACTCTATGGCGAGTTCTCACACCACCATCTTCTGGTCTTTGTCAATCCCACACGGACACCAGTCTGTACTTACAGGCTTCTAATCACCACCATCTTATGGCCTTCGTCCATCCCACATGGACACCAGTCTGTACACACTGGCTTCTAACACCACCATATTCTGGTCATTGTCCATCCCACATGGACACCAGTCTGTACACACTGGCTTCTAACACCACCATCTTCTGGTCTTCGTTTTTGTCCATCGCACATGGACACCAGTCTGTACTTACTGGCTTCTAACACCACCATCTTCTGGTCATTGTCCATCCCACATGGACACCAGTCTGTACACACTGGCTTCTAACACCACCATCTTCTGGTCTTTGTTTTTGTCCATACCACATGGACACCAGTCTGTACACCTGGCTTCTACACCACCATCTTCTGGTCTTTGTTTTTGTCCATCCCACATGAGTAGTGTAAAGCCGCACTTCGTACCTCCGTAGGTGTAGAATGTAGGTGTAGAATGTAGGTGTAGAGTGTAGGTGTAGAATTTCAAGGTCACCCTCTCGCCACGCCCCCTTGGGAAACTCGCGCGCGCCCCCTGGAAAACTCGCGCGCGCCCCCTCGCGGGAAAACTCGCGGGCCCCCGCGCGCCCCCTGGCGGCTGCGCCCCCTCGCGGGAAAACTCGCGCGCGCCCCCTGGCGGCTGCGCCCCCTCGCGGGAAAACTCGCGCGCCCCCTCGCGGGAAAACCCTGCGCGGGAATCTGGCAGACCTGTCTACAACTGTATCTGTGACGTCATTGGCGGGAAAATCTACAACTGTATTTGTGACGTCATTGGCGGGAAAACACCGTGCGCCGCCTATTGGGAAACTCCTCCCTTCTACAACTGTATTTGTGACGTCATTGATAAGAGACGAGAATTTATTAAACGTACATGGCCAAGGGTTAATAATAGGCTGAAAGTTGCGCAATCCATTGTAATATTTAGTTTGACTCAAAATTTTAACCTTTTTCAAGGAGTTTATTTTGATTATGGTATTGTTTTTAATGGTAATTAAAAGTCAGTCTCTTCTACAACTGTGACGTCATTGATAAGAGACGATAAAAACTTTAAACGTACATTGCCAAGGCTTAAATCTTCTACAATTGTAGTTGTGACGTCATTGATAAGAGACGAATGGAAGCTTTAAACGTACATTACCAAGGCTTAAATCTTCTACAATTGTAGCTGTGACGTCATTGATAAGAGACGAGAATGGATAGCTTTAATACATTGCCAAGGGTTAATGATAGGTCTCTGCTGGATGGTAATTAAAAGGTACACGTAAAAGCGTAATTAATATATAAGAAATTCATCTTAGACGCAATAGTAGAAAGCGTAATTAGTCTCTGAATGTAGAGTTATACTTACAAAAGGAACAAAGATTTGTCAGCCCAAACGGAATCAAATACCAGTACTTAGTTTCAAAATACAATCACAGAAAAGTAAGCGTGTGAAAATACTCTCCTTTTAAATCTGGCATATTCAAAGCAATTCACGTCTAATTTTCTATTAGAATGGTACTAAAGCCAAGGTGGAGGCCGAGGCTACCCCGTTTACAGGTCAACACCAAATGCCAGGACTCGTCCTAACGTGTCTAAACCTAACCTACCTCCAAGTTATAACGAAGTTATCACTGATTCAAAATAAATCACCGATAGGTTAGTAGTGGTTTGAAAGCAATTACCTATACTAAACCAGACTATTTTGGTAAAGATGTCGTACTTGCAATGGTTTAATAGTAGCAAAATTTCTTCCAACATATAAATGTTTAAGGGATTTGTTTTTTCCAGCTAAATCGGCATCGAAATCTGAAAGGACTCGACTTTAATTTGAGCTGTTAGATTGTCATACCTTTTGAAATAACTAGTTTTTCAGGCATTTTCCTCCTGTCGTATGTTTATATTTATTACCAACGTTCCAATCAAGGTACTAGAACCTACTTTGTTATTCCCTATTGAAATTGAATTCATAGTTTGTTTATTTAAAAATGGATAGAGCACACATTCCACTATTTAGATATTCAGGGTGTAGAAAGTAAATTATTTTTAATTGATTTTAACATAAAGAACAAACTATTTAGCTGTGCCAAGTGATTGAAAATAGAGTCTTCAAGTTTAAAGCAATTAACAACGAGATTGAAGACAAAGCAATTCACGTCTAATTTTCTATTAGAATGGTACTAAAGCCAAGGTGGAGGCCGAGGCTACCCCGTTTACAGGTCAACACCAAATTCCAGGACTCGTCCTAACGTGTCTAAACCTAACCGCTTAGATCCATTAACGGCTGAAGAAAGTCGCAGAGACCCTTGTAAATCTTTGATAGATAAACTACAGTCAGTCAGAGTTGCGGGTGAAAACTATAGCCATAAAGGGCCGTACCCCAACAACTTATTACGTAAGATGGCGAGAAGAAATTCCCCCCACAGAATTTGTATAAGTCTTAGACGTTGATATGATGCCCAACTATAACCTCCACGAAATGTTCCTGGAGTATGCCTGAGAAAATAGACACCTTCAAAACTAAGTTAATCTATACTTGATATTCAAGTAATCTCATCTGTATAAATGTTGATTTAAATATAAAATGTACAAACAACAGCTTCAAAACTAAGTTAATCAATACTTGATATTCAAGTAATCTCAATGTTATTTGTATATGATCTGTATACTTTCTCATTTAAATAAAAAAATGTACAAACAACAAACCTACAATCGTAAATTCATACGCAAAGATAAATTATCACTATGCAGCCAAAGGTAGAAAAAACTAGTTGGTTTATATTGAACTGGTATTGGGTGAAAAGCGTTTCAAAAATGGTACACCTACTGTTTCCGTTTTGTCGTGACAGATGTTCGTGGAATGGTTAGTTGATTCAAACGAAAAATATCGTTATAATATTGGATTGCTATTGGGAATGTACAGTTATTATATGTGAAAAACTAAGCAACATTTTATTATTATTTTTAATTTTTTACACAAAGATGATTTTCTCTCATCAGGTAAAGTTTGTCGCATTTGAAGCAACGGTTTTTCGTATCGCATTTGGTGTTTTTTAAATGCCAAAAAAAACAAATTTTACAGTGTACGGTCGTGGTGCCTCTCGCTTTTATAACGGATTTAGCCGTAAACCGACAAGTTGTGCCTTCTTCGGAACATTCGGCGTTACGAGCGTCCTTCGCCGACGAATACGTACCGCATACTAAACACACTCTATCCGGACTCAAAGGTTGAAATTTTTCTTCTATCGGGTGTATGTGATTATTTTTTGTTACAAAAACAGTGTGATGTCTTAAAGGACAATCGAGATCTCCATCGCAATAAAACGTTTGTCCGGCGTGATCTGGAAACTCAATAAGGCTTCCGCCGCATTGATAACATCCAGTCGGATAAGGTTTCATTTTATCAGTAGACATATTATCAAGAACTAGAACTAAACGATTTTTTCGACTATTGCGTTAGCAAAAACTACATTGGTTATTCAGTAGATATACTTTTCGTCACGGGGGGGAAAGAATCATATTATATTAATAAATCCACGGTACTATAGTCATCAACCGAATACACCCTCAAGTAACATTGGTTCGCTCGTTAACGTATCTGCCTTTAAACTCGTTGTTCACGAGTTCGAATCCCCTTAGCGAGAGTCCTTAACAAGCGAACCAAGGTTACTTTTGTAAAGGATATGTATTTTTATCTCTTATAACAGTTGCTTTTATAAAGCGAAAACAAGGTTGACGTCAAAGATAATTGGAAATATATTTTTATATCTTATAACAAACAGTTGTTTTTATAAAGCAAAGACAAGGTTGACGTCAAAGATAATTGGAAATATATTTTACTCTCTTATAACAAACAGTTAGAGTATTTGGTTAATTTTTACACCATCAGGGACGAATCAAAAGCGTTCTCCGAAACTGACAACACATCGGACACCCCTTCCTAGCCTATCTGCTGTAGTGAGGATTGTAGAATGAATTCACCCATTACTTTAGAAGCCGTCGTTAGACGAAACAACTTAAGACGAATTGAAAAATTTGGTGCTATCGGATGGGATAAAGATTACGGAAAATCCGAAAGGACTACAGATCCCGAAACGGGGTATTTACTAATAAACCCCACACCGAATGAAGTCTATAATATAGCCGATGGTGAAGGTTATATATGGCAATACGTTAATGGTCCTAATATAAATTTTGGATTGAAACACTTGGCAATGTACAGATTACTAACTTCTACAGTGCAATTACCCCCAGGGTCATTAATTAACATGTTTGTTAGACAGTTTCCATGTATCATAAATAACAAGGTTCATCAATTCAAATTGAAAGAAATCACTGGGGATAGTATCCACGAATTTAACGTACACCTGACACCGAACAAAATGTATGGAACCTCAAATATTTGTCAGTTAGGTAGTTGCCATCCTCGCAATGAGGAGGGATGTAAATTTCGTACATTTTATTATGGAGGATACGAATTTCATTGTCCAAACCAATACTTAAGAGTTCTTAACTTAGCTCTTCATATGTGTATGTTTATGGTATATAAAACTAACAAAACCATAAGGAAAAATTATAGTGATGAAAACGACATAGCTACGCATTATATATTCAAGGCCATGCAGATTTGCAGGTTAGCCGAGTGTTTGTGTGATAACACTAACAGTTTAATGTTTCATGAAGTTCATTATCACATGAGATCCAATGACGCGAATAATTATTTCGCGAATAAGTATTTCGCAGACTTTCTTTAATATAAGCCTATTTTCAAACCTTATCTTTTTACCATTTAAACAACTGTCTATCTGAACGAGGTTTAATTCATGGTTCGTACAAACCTGGGAAAACTAAGGCAAATAAATAACTTTCAAAAAATTCAATGTTTTTCTTCTTGGCGGTCTAGTGTAACCATGTTTTACTGTAGTTTAGTGTGTTTTGTTTTAATTTAAGTGAATTTTAGACTGTTTTATTGCAGTTTTATAGCAATTTAAATGTTTTATTGTGCTTTTAGTGTGTTTTATAGTGGTATAGTGTAGGTTTAGAGTGTTTTATTGTGTTTTACTGTATTTTATTGTAGTTTTATTGTACCTTAATGTATTTTATTATGGTATAGTGTACTTTTAGAGTGTTTTATTGTAATTTTAGTGTATTCTATTGTGTTTTACTGTGTTTTATTGTAGTTTTATTGTACTTTTAGTGTATTTTATTGTAGTTTTATTGTACTTTTAGTGTATTTTATTATGGTATAGTGTACTTTTGAAGTGTTTTATTGTAGTTTTAGAGTGTTTTATTGTGTTTTAGAGTGTTTTATTGTACTTTTAGAGTGTTTTATTGTAATTTTAGTGTATTCTATTGTGTTTTACTGTGTTTTATTGTAGTTTTATTATGGTATAGTGTACTTTTAGAGTGTTTTATTGTAGTTTTAGAGTGTTTTATTGTGTTTTAGAGTGTTTCATTATAGTTTTATTGTACTTTTAGTATATTTTATTGCAATTTAAATGGTTTATTGTGTTTTACTGTGTTTTATTGTAGTTTTATTGTACCTTAATGTATTTTATTATGGTATAGTGTACTTTTAGAGTGTTTTATTGTAGTTTTAGAGTGTTTTATTGTGTTTTAGAGTGTTTCATTATAGTTTTATTGTACTTTTAGTATATTTTATTGCAATTTAAATGGTTTATTGTGTTTTTAGTGTATTTTATTCGTTTTATAAAATACTATAGTTGTTGGTTATAGACTTCGTTCCATAAAATAACTTAATCTAGCTAGGACCCAAGGATTCGTTATACCTGAAGGTGAATAATATAGCGCCTATACCGTGTTATATTTTGCTTCGTTATAATTAACAGGTGTTTTAATAAAGCGAAAACAAGGTTGACGTCAAAGGTAATTCGAAATATACGTATGACGTTAAGGTTATAATATATTTTCCTCCGTTATAACTAGCAGCTGTTTTTGTAAAACGGAAACAAGATTTTTTTACATCTATGTTAGTTCAAAATGTACTTATTTTAACGTGATACGTAGACCGGTTTAGATCTAGTATATAACCCAGCAAGTCGCGGCGTACAATCACTTGAGGCAATATCTCTCGACCATAAACTAAATTCTCACGATGCCTTTAGACATGGTAAGATTTTTTTTTCCACGTTTTAAAAACTGCATGTCCAAATGTATCATTATTGTCTTTAGACGGTAAATCAAACGTGGGAAACTATCGAAATTAAATTTAACGAGAGCGACAATATCGGTGTAAAATTAGTTAAATTAAACAATAAATTATATGTAGATATTAGAAGATACGCTTTTAAAAACCCCTTATATATGGAATATGTATTTCGATAGACGTGATAGAAGAAGTTAAAAAAAATTTAAGCAAACCATGCGGTAGCATAAAACAGACCCTATGTTTCCCGGGAATGTTGGAACTGGAAAATTTTAAAGATACGGGCTATTTATTAACAAAATATAGGGGGGAAATGCGCGAAAAAAAATTAAATTTAAAGTTTGATGAAATACCAGAGGTTGTCAGTCTTATAGACAAAGTTTTAAAGAAAATACCTGTAACTGTATAAGAAATTTGAAAATGTACGCAATAAAGAATTTTTAAAACGTATTTTTAAAACGTATTTTTAGAAAAATTAATACTTTTTTTATTTTAGAACTTGTAGTGTATATTATTTTAGATATTTTAGTTTGTTTCCTAGGTCTACGTCAAGAGTTTTATTTCGAGTCGCGCCTAAGATCAAATAGAAAACATGTCATCATCCGAAGAAGAGCCTTTGGATCTTTCCTATTTCAATCCTAAAAGGTTTTACGAATTATCAAAAGTTAACCAAACTGTCTCTCGAAAGTTCAACTGTTTAGCCTCTGAATATAAAATTATTTTTAAAGACCTTCATATGCTCAAATTGACAGAAGTATATGAACAATTGAAAAAAATCTTTCAATCCATTATAGAGACAATTTTAGAATCTTCTTCAGGTTACAATAGCGTTAGATTTTGTGTTAGGTCTGACTTACTGGAAAATGCTATAAATTTAAATTTTATGGCCCTAAATGAGTTAACGGCGGAAAGATTAATGACTGCCATTAGTCAAGTAAGTCAAAGCCGAAGAAATTTTTTTCTCGAGGGTGATGTCAGGCTCGATGCTATATTTTTAAACGTTAATGTACCAATATCAGGTCGTCGATCTGTTAAAAATAGATCGATGATAGCTCTCGACAAATATATTCAGAAAGGAAGGACATTTTTACCCATAATAAACGATGACGAACTATGCGTATCAAGAGCAATCGTTTGCGGGACGATGGTTGCTGATTTAACATATTTAAAGAAACAAAAGCTTAGTACTTTGACTTTTGATTTTAATCGTTATAGACGTATACAAATAGGTCATAGACCTTTGCAAAAAGAAGAAGCGTTAAAGCTTCATGCCAAGGCTAATGTGCCTATTGGTCCCGTTAGTTTAGCCCAAATTGCAATGTTTCAAAAAGTATTGCAACCCGAGTATCAAATAGTTATTTTCAGTGCTAATGATAATTTCAAAAAGGTTTATCAAGGTGAAATGTTTTCGGAGAAAAAAATTTTTCTATTACAAATAGATCAACACATGCACGTTATTAAAAGTTTAGCCAGTATGTTTGGGGCCATGTCGTATTGCAATACGTGTTTAACAACGTTTACTAATTCAAAGAACGCAAAAAAACACAAATGTTTTAATCAAAAACCAAATGTTGGCGTTGTTACTCTGAGACCTTTCACGAAGACCCTCAGATTGAAATATCTCGCTGCCAAAACTGTAATAGATACTTTAAAGGACCTGAATGTTTCCAATTTCACATAGAAAATGGCACTTGTTTAAAAATTAAACGGTGCTTAAATCATGGAGAAAGGGGGATGACGAATGAATGCGCTTCTCGGTCACTATGCGTAAAGTTTCACCCCCAATGGAGAAAACTGTGGGGATGATGGGAATTTTTTGCACACTGTGGTAAACACCATGATGCTTCTTGGCTACATTTATCACCCCTCTCTCGACCATGTCTCATTAGCAAAATCAAAATACAGTATAGTGGCAGCAGGTTCCGGCTTTCATCGTTTTAGATATACCTTTTGGCTTTTATACACGCAGTTTCCCATATTCAATAATTATTCGTGAATATTACCTGATTCACAAAAAGCTTGCCTCCGTTCCTCGTTGAAATCTACGCGCCGCGAAGTACCAGAAGGCTTAATTAAACTCCCACCATGGTGCCACAGACGGCGCCAGCGAACTAGGTCACGTGTGTTTCCACGATGTGGATGATGCGACCCCCACTATTTCAACCCACCCCGTCCTCCCGTTTTTGTGGAAACTTATCGGGTCGGTCAGGTTCGGCTCAGATTTCGACTCCTCCCCCTTTCTCCATGTTAAAATGTCAAAGAAATTCGCGATGACAAACATAAATGTCTTACAACTTGTTCTAGATGTAAAATTGAGCACCCTCCCAAAATGTGTTACGTTCAACCTCTTGATGATACTTTTAAAGAAACTAGATTTGTTATTTTGACTGTGAAACTATTGATCTATATAAACATACCCCAGTTCTATTGTTTCGGCCATGCAATTAATGATACCGAATACGATTATCAAATTTTTAGAGGTTTGATTGTGTTGATAAGTTTATGAAATATCTGACCCAAACAGAAGATGAGACATCTTATACAAGGAACAATAAACGAATAAAATAAGTAAACCTAAATTTGAAAATTTGACTATAGTGGCCCACAACTTTAAGGTTTTGATTCGTATTTTATATTAATTGGTTAATTAATAACCATGTAAACCAGACGTCATATTCGACGGCTCTAAAATTCTAGCTCTCTTTATTAAAGTCAAAATTTTAGGTTTATTTGTAGTTATTCCTTCGTGGCCCTTCCTCTGAGAGCTTTTACAGAAACCTTTCAATTGGGTAGTTACAAAAACAGTTTTTTCCTTATTATTTTCTTAAAAGAGGACACTTTAAACTATGAAGGTCCGTTACCTGAAAAAGCCGTATTTCAACCTGAATTATGAATGAAAAGGACCGACAGGCCTTTGATTTATGGTACAGTGAAAAAGGTAAAAATCCACGTACAAAATAATGACCGAATTAGAGGAATACGCTGTACAAGATGTGGTAGTTTTACAAAAAGGAATTACAAATTTAGAGAACTTTACAAAAAGGCATCGGGTCTAGATCCTCTTAATTGCGGAGCTATTACAATATCGGGGGCCTGTACTAACGTGTTTTTACACATATTTAGAAAAAAATACATTGGGTGTGGTACCTAGTCCGGGTTATCGCGGGTCATACAACCAAGTAGTAAAGCTATAAAGTGGTTGGCTTGGGTTAGTAAGAAATGAAGGTAGAAATACAGACAGCCCTATCTCCTGAAGGAGAAAAAAAGAATGGACCTTATTTAGTTGACGGTTACTCAAAGGATCCTGAATTATCCTAGAGTTCAATGGTTGCGCGTATCACGGTTGTCCGAAATGTTTTAAAGGTAGTGAATGGAACAGTTTAGTAAATGATACAAATAAAAACTGTTACGAAAAGGTCTGGATAATAGAATTTATAAAAAGTTACACCCCAATGCAAAGTATATAATAATGTGGGAATGCGAGTTTGAAAAGTTTGTTAAAGACAATTCCGCTTGTAGTACCTTTTGCGAGACTGTAGAGGTACCTCCGCCAATATTAGCCAGGTCGGCTTTATACGGTGGAAGGACAGAAGTCTTCAAATTATATCATAAACCGGATGAAGCAAAAAACGAAAAAATTTATTTACGACCTCATGTCACTCTATCCCGCTGTCAATAAATACGGAATCTACCCAAAAGGACATCCCAAATTTTAAATAGTAACTTTAACTATGAAAAAATGCCTATTTTGGTATAATATCGTGTGAACTCTTGCCCCCGACTGACCTATATATCCCAGTTTTACCATATAGGTTTAATGGAAAATGTTTTTCCCCCTGTGTAAGTCATGTGCCCTTGAATCAAATAATGAAGCGTGTCAACATTCTGACAAGGAACGAATTATTTCGGGTATTTGGCCCTCGCCTGAAATTTACAAAGCCGTAGAAAGGGTTATAAAATTATAAAAATATACGAAGTACATCATTTCGACGAGACTTTCAGTATGAAAACATGTTAACGATGGACTATTTGGCGGTTATGTAACAATTTTTTGAAGATAAAACAAGCTAATTCCGGCTATCCGTCTTCAGTTAAAACTGACGAGCAAAAACAAAATATATTGAATCGATTTATGAATCTGAAGGTATTAGTGTCGAGATGGATAA
>JAEQBA010000952.1:0-231640 GCA_019434445.1 Phalangium opilio | reverse complement strand
ACGGACGGTCCATCTGTCGTTAAGGTTAAAGAAATTTGCCTTAATCGTGTTAACGAGAAAATTATAAACTTTGAAGCTATAGTGGACTCTATAAAAAATAAATCCAAACGTCTAAAAGTGGACGTTCCTTTCAACGTTATTCGAAATAAAACGTCGGCCACTCTTTTAAGTCGAAAACTAGAAAAATGCTTTGGATTTACGTTTAACAAACGTGTAATTAAAGGTTGGGACACTTTGCCTTCTGGTTTTAAAGCGGACCCATGAAAAGTATTTTAGAACTTAGTGTATATAAAAAACTTGAATATTTTAGAACTTTATAGTGTATATTATTCTAGATATTTTAGTTTGTTTCTTAGGTAGACCGTCAATAGTTTTATTTCGAGTAGTTTCGTAAAAGGGTATACTATAAACTTGACTTCTAGCCATCAAGTTTGACTTACCAAAACAAACCACTAAAGTGACCAGTAAGAAAAACGCAATGGTAAACACGACACGAAAAACCTTTGTTTCAAATGCGACAAACTTGTTACGAATTTCGCGCCAGAAATTTTAGGAATTTAAACTGTTTTTGGTGATTTTATCTTGTGTAAATTAAAAATCAAATAATCATAAAAATTAATAATGTATAGTCTAAAATTAACAAAATAGATCAATGTAAAAAAAGAATATAGGCAAATAAGATAACAGCTTTAAAACCCTCTACTGTTCTAAGATAAAAAACGGACACGCGACCTATGGGTCTCGCGTCTCTTGCTACTGGACTTTTTTAGAATCACTCTCGAAATTACCTCCAACGCGAGAAGTTCATTTAATTTTAACCTTGCTAAAATAAACTATTTCCTGCAAATAAAGTCTCAAAGTTTATTCATTTACAAAATTACCAACAAACGTATATTAAGACTAGTTAATTTTTCAGTCGGTTACTTAGTTCTTCTAGATAATATTAGTTCTCCCAATAACCTAAACACCAACAAAGAGCTATTCCCAACAACTTTACCTGATGAGAGAAAATCATCTTTGTGTAAAAAAGAAATAAAAAATAATAAAACAAAAATGTTGGTTAGTTTTTCACATATAATAACTGTACATATTATACCGTTGGAAGATCGATATAACAGCGAACTATATAATCACACGAGGTTTAAACAGCGTATTAAAGAAACTGAAAAACTTTTAAAACCAATTTTCGATAGTTTCCTAAAGTGCACGAAATAAAGAAATTTTGATTTAATTGTGTCTTAGAATTTAATAATTAAATATTACTTTAGGAAATTTTAAACAAATTATATAATATGAAAATGAAAGCCAAAAATGAGAAATTGTACGAAAAACACCCGTCATGGAGAAATTTACCTATAGCGTGGGTCAGACCGAGAATTCGTGAAGGAGCACGTGACCCGATTGAGGAAATACACTTCGTATTGGAAGAGCAACAACGGCAACATCTTGGATGGCTAAGATTACAGCATCAAAAACAGGGGTTGCCCTTACCACCTGAAGCGGCCTCTACATCCACAACGCACACGACTCCTAACTCTCATACTGTAGTCGAACCTCAAACCCCTAACCCTAACTCTTAGTCTTTTTTTATTTTAAATTCAAACATCAGAACAAAACATATTATCCTTCTTTAGCACCATACGAAAAAATTATAAAAAGATTTGATCGTTTAAAAAAAATAAGATTAATTATACAACATTTCACCACAATGTTTAATGGTAACATTTATTTTCTGTTTTGACAAGAGATTATCATTAAGAGTTTTGTTTTTTTTTCACAGTCTTGTATTATTTTTTTCCTTTAATGTTTTGTGCCAAAAATGTCAATTTTGTGCTAAACGTTTTAAATTATTAAGTATAGTTTTAATTAATTAGAAAATATATTACCTTTATCTTCTATTAGGTTATTTGATAGGTCCAAAGTATGAAAATATACATTTGGATTACTTTTCAAAACCAATGCATGTTTATCAGCAAAATCCCTATTTCAAAATACAAATCTTTACATTAAATCACGTCATTATAAGAATAACTTGCACGAATATACACCATTTAACTCCTATATTTTCTAAATAGAGTTCTTCATTGGAGACAGTTTTTTCATAACAGCCAAAATCTGTTCCATAGCTTCTTGGGCTAATTTCATATTAGAAGCTCGGAATTTTGTAAACCAGGCATTGTGAGATAATGACGAAATTATTGGAATCAAAATCCTATTTAAAATTAAACAAGTGGTTTTTTTCTCAATGAGTAAGGAAAAATGATTCAAGTTATTCTAACCTAACCTCTTAGTGATCAAAATCTAACAGTGACAGTTCTTTGCTATCATGTGACAAGTAGATGGTGTCAACATCCCACGCAACTTCTTCACGATAATCGCACATACAATCGTATGGCGTTGAAAAACCTCCACAAACCAAGTCTTTTGATTCTAAACTTTGATTGTATTGCAACATGGTTTGAAGTCGGCTGGGAGGTTCCACTTCAAATTTTCTTATTATATGACTGTTTAACGTACAACTTACTATTTTAACATAGACTGCTAAAATAACCAGTCGTAATTTACTCTAAAGGGGGAAAAACAAAATAGGTTCTAGTACCTTGGTTGGAACTTTGGTAGTAAATATAAACATATGACAGGAGGAAAATGCCTGAAAAAACTAGTTATTGCAAAAGGTATGACAAACTAACAAGTGTTGGTAAAAAAAATTAAAGTCGAGTCCTTTCAGATTTCGATGCCAATTTAGCTGAAAAAAAAAACAAATCCCTTAAATATTTATACCTTGGAAGAGATTTTGCGACTATTAAACCATTGTAAGTGCTACATCATTACCAAAATAGTCCAGTTTAGTATAGGTAATTGCTTTCAAACCATTACTAACCTATCGGTGATTGAATTTGAATCAGTGATAACTTTGTTATAACTTGGAGGTAGGTTAGGTTTTGACACGTTAGGACGGGTACGTTGGTTTGGTGTTGACCTTATACGGGGTAACCTCTGCCTTGAATCAGTGATAACATTGTTATAACTTGGAGGTAGGTTAGGTTTAGACACGTTAGGACGAGTCCTAGCGTTTGGTGTTGACCCGTAAACGGGGTAGCTTCTGCCTCTACCGTTGGCTTTAGTACGATACAAATAGAAAAATTAGATGTGAATTGCTTTGAATACGAATGATTTGAAAGGAGAGTATTTACGCTTACTTTTCTGTGATTGTATTTTGAAACTAAGTACTGGTATTTGATTCCTTTTGGGCTGTCAAATCTTTGTTCCTTTTGTAAGCATAACTCTACACACGTATCAGTCCTTTCCCTAAGGCATTACCGACCCAAACCTCTACTGTATCCGCTACGTTATGAACTTGACACATTTTCATTTAAAAATGATAAAACTTTACCGCCACCCCATAATATACGTTACTTACGTGTACCTTTTAATTTCCATTAAAACAATACCATAATCAAAATAAACTCCTTGAAAAAAGGTTGAAATTCTGAGTCAAACTAAAAATTACAATGGATTGCGCAACTTCCAGCAGAGACCTATCATTAACCCTTGGCAATGTTTGTAAAATCTCTCACTTTGTCCTATTATCTCGCAAGAAGGTACGTTGTCAATAGGTGTGGGCTGGTCCGTTTCTCCTCCTCCCCATTGTTTGTCGATATCATCGTCAAAAATAGTCTCTTCTGAACCGTTCTCCCTCGGTAAGGTATCATTGAATAGTGTCTCCTCTGCGGGTGGTCCTTGGTCCGTTCGGTCTAAAAATGCGGCTATTTTGTCATATTGCGAGTTGTTGAAGTCGGTGATTAGTGCTTCTTCGTGAATACCACGCTCAATTTCTTCTTGTCGTTTCGCTAGGCGATCTGCGTATTCAGTTCTTATGGGACTAGGAATTAGATTCCTTAGGGTTTCCAATTCTTCTAAGGTATTACAGTCCTCTGGTCCTCGAGCAACTGTTTTCATATACTCAATTAAGTCGAGGCAAGCTTGAATGACATTTAAAGCATGGGTTTCACTTGGCGTAAATCACGACTTTTCGCTCGACGTCAACCGACAACCGAAAAAAACCTAGTTACGCTGGACAGAAATTACGTTGAGTGTGGCGATATTAGCTTTCTATTTTTTTGGCCGCGTTTGACGTTAACGCTCTGCGCGAGCCAATCAGCAATAAGCTAGAGTCGTGACGTCATTCTCACCCATGCGTGTTCGGAAGAGGTCGTCCGTGGTCCGCCATCTTCTTATTTATTTCGATCCTAATCGAGTCAGTAACTAGTACAAATCCCTGAGAATGCCGAAGTTCAATGATGAAAGGTTTATTGAAGAGGTTAGGAACAATACAAATCTGTATGATATTAGAAACAAAGATTGCAAAAAAGAAAGACAATAGATGGGCCGCACTTAGAGCAGTGTTCAGTTTATCCGTTTAGCCTTGGTTCCATTATTTGCATGAACTACGCTAGGTGAAAACGCTATAGCGCTGGGCGACAACGTAAAAAACAAATCTGACGTTTTACGTCCAGCTGCAAAGTAGTTTTTTACGGTCAAGTGAAAACCATGCTTAAGTCACTTTGTACTACGAGTTGTGGTAGAGTCTGAGGTCCGTTCAACGGATCTGTTTGCAGATAGGCGCATAGGAAGAAATAAAACTCATATATTAAACGTAATAGCCAGGGTCTATTTATAGTCAGTTCCTTCAAAGTTCTACGAAGAGTTTCAAGATCCATGTTTAACTTTCGGTGTTTGAAGATCGACTGGGCATTTTGATCCTGTCGAGAGGGTAACCACTACGTGAAGTAGGTGTACATTTGGTTTCGTTATATTTGAAGTATGAAAAAATACCGAAAAGTAATGTGAAGTATATTCGTAATATTGAAATATTGCAAAGTATGGTGTATTAAGTGTAATACATGTAATACGAAGAATATATTGAGAATATGAAGAGTATTATGATAATATTCGAAGTATTTCGCGAATCCTAACGAATATTAAGAATCTTAGTGTAATATTTTATAAAATCGAGAAATCTCACAGTATTTTATGTTTCCATCCCATATTATAACCGTGGGAAACAGAGTATCTCGGATTTTAGTCCAAATCACAGAACTTTCTCACGGTAGATACCGAGTTCATACATACAACATAGCTTTACAGAGAGTAGGAGAGTGGTAGGGCAAGGCTTCCGATTGTCTTAAGCTGTGACCTGACGTTGGAATTTTAAATACCCATTTTCGCGCACGTTTCGTTCCAGCTATCAATGCCATCTTGCAATAAAATAGGGAGAAAATAAGTCGCGTTTCTTAAAAGTTGCCCCCTTCGAAACTACCGTGCACAGGCCTTGATTAACGTAGGCAACGGACTAAGCAATGACACAAGTTCTTGGGAGTTTTTCGGACGACTATCATAACTATAGAGCCGTGTTTGACTTTTAAATGCGCTACTTGTAAGTTGTATTTACCAAATGAAAAAGCAAATATGGTAAGTTATTTATTATTTCGGGGATGTTCTTGCTCATTGTTTATCCATTTGTGACGAGGCTAGATCACTTTATTCATTTTAATCGGTTAATAAGACTAATCAGATTTATAAATGATCAAAACTGTAGCATTGCAACCATGAGTTCATCGAGAAACTATACTCTCGTTTGCATAGATTCACATTGCACCGATTTTGTGATCAGATATTAGGCAAGCTCTAATCTAAACCTCATCAGGGTTAATATTCACGGCTAATCTAACCACAAACTCAGTCTAAACCTAAGCTATGAAATATGGAGCAGGGTAGCTTAAGGGTTGGTTTTTAAGTTAATCAGATGAATGATTTGCCTCGTATAATTAATTAATACATCAGTTATTTCAACTTACAAAGTAAATTATAATAACGCATAGTTTAGAATTATCTAGAAAACTATAACGCATTCAATTAAGTTTTTTAATGTGTAGTACCTTCAGAGTAAGTGTAATATTGGAAATAATTGGTTGAAAAAATAAATATATTCGTAGTATATAGTGTAATATTTGAAGTTGGAAAAATACTCCAAATATTGTGTAATTTCGAAGTATCCAGTAATATTTAGAAGTATATTCGTAGTATTAGGAATTTCGGTGTAATATCTGGAAGTATATTCGTAGTATGAGGAATTATCGTGAAATATCTGGAAGTATATTCGTAGTACCGTGTATTATTTGCAGTACCAAGAATTTCGTAATATATTCGTAGTACCGACATTTTTAATAATTTTTTGTTTTAACTACTTATCAACTACCAAATCGTATTATGTGAATCTAATTTTCTCGTGAAGTTTTTTAGTAATATTTGTTCATTTTAACTAATTATCGGCTACCGAATAGTGTAAAAACTGCCGTAATTTCCTTTTATAGTATTAAAATGTACTATTGTTCTAACCCAGTAACTTGATAACCAATACACAAAAGTAGTACACCCTTACTGTAGAACCGCGTCGTAGCTTAATTTTCAATAAACTACGTAAACCTTATCGCAATTAAAACTGGTTCTTTAGTATGACATAAGCATACATGGAGACCTTAAAATCATACAAAGAACAACATTACGGGAAGGGTGTGTGTAGAAAGGGTTTACTTGAACCTATAGAATTACCAATAAATCATATCCTAAATGTACACAATATCCTAAAGATACACATAATAATAACAATACAAAACATGAGTACACCTAGAACCGCGTCGTAGCTTAATTTGTAAATGTATTTTGCAATGTAAACCATATCTCAATTAAAACTTGTTCTTTAATATAAGAATAACATAAGCATCATCCACTAAATGTATACAATATCCTAAAGATATAGCAAAATAATACCACTAGATCTACGGGACTCTGACTGTCGTCACCATCGACAAGTCATGTGACGTCATACCAATACACGAAAAATAAATTCAAAATTCTCGCCAACAACATCACGTGATACGTGACGTCATCAATCCCCCAACCATATTTTCCCCCTTCAGGCACGGTACCATCTAGAGTAAAGAGATAGATAGAATAGGAGGGGGACAACAAATGGGGCTACGTAAAGGCAGTCTGTCTGTCTGCTTATTCTCTCATGCAAACATTTTTAAAACCAAAAACAATATAGATTGAATAATCTGTCTTAGCACGTGCTCTATAAAAAACAATTTGAGTTTAGTTTTGGTAAAAAAACGACGATAAGTATTTTTTTGAAATAATTGATGTTTTATAATCATGTGTTTAAACTGAAAAATTTCGGTCATTCAATTTTCATCTCTTATCGTATACTTTTTCTGGTCTTCGTCCACTAAGACATTTTTTATTAAGCTAATTAGAGTCAAAACTACAACAAAGATGGATCCAAAAAACTTCTGCCGGCCAACAACTCTTTTTTGCCTCGAACGAAATTCAAACGTTTTCCTCTCCAAACCAACTGCTTAGACTCTATTCCGACCGTTTTTGGGACTTGGAGTGATACAGGGGTATTCTATTAGGCAATCCTCAGTCATGAACCATTACAAGCAGGTCATGCTAGTTAAAGATCTAGGGTTCCCTAAATCTACTTTACAATTGGATTCATATCCAATCATTTTTGAAACATGATGAACAAGTTGCTCCTTTTATTATTTGATAATATAAAAGCCATTAGTGAAACTTCAAGGCATATGTTTAGTTTTAGCCTTAGCCTCTTAATTCTAGAAATATTACAGATCTTTATATCTGCGAATTAGCTAAGACTTAAGGCAACAACTGCAGTTACAATACGACAGCCTGGTTTCATGGGCTCTAGGGGTATCTGAGTATGAAAATGGCGGCAAATTGAAGCCGAAAACAGATAAGACCATTGCTTAGGATATTGGGCCAAGGGCTTTGTACTGGAAAAATCTATGTTAGTACTTAAGAGTATGAAAAACTCTATCTTAGTACTTAAGAGTATAGAAAACTCTATTTTAGTACTTAAGAGTATGGAAAACTCTATTTTAGTACTTAAGAGTATAAGGTCTATGCAAATTTTCAGCCTTCTGGGTAAAGTGGTTTGGGCTGCGCGTTGATCATTAATTACTGACAGTTAGTCAGTCAGGTTTTAAACTTAAATAGACAGGCTAGAACTTAAAATCAATATTCAAGCAAAGTTTTGTATCATGAAGCACAAAATCAAATCGAAGGAAATTAAATGGGTGATTATATTAGGCTTGCAGAAGAAATTATAAGTTTTGTAATTATTTTAACTCGCCGCAAGCTAGACGATTGAAACATCGTCGGTACGACACCACCAAGTCTTTTTAGAATCTTGAACCAATTAACTTCTTCAATGTTAGGATGATCTGTACTGACGAAAGTAAGTATCCAGTTAGCAAAATCAAGAACGGCAAGACTAGCATGTCCATCTTCATCGCAGTTTCCCCATCCTCGAAGGCTTTAGGTGGTTCAACAAAAGCGTTTCTTGCCCCGAAACGAATTTTGTCTAAACTTTTATAAAACATTCCGGAACTGAAGAGTACGTTCGTTATTTAAGTTTAACATTTTGCTCTCATAATTTTACTAATGTGAAACCATAAGCCTATCATTCTTTCTGTAAGTCTGGGTCAAAAGAATTTTACCACACTTTATAAAACGGCAGAGCGGGGTATTTCTTGTATATTGCTATCCTGGTGGCGGATATGTCATAAACAGAACAATACTATGATTAAAAATAAAATAAGTCGTTTAAAGGGACGGAGGCTAAACTGGATAATCGGTCCTTGTCTGTAGAATATGATGGACGCTCGCAAGCTCAAGAATAGACCAGGGCTTTGTGCTTTTTCCAATTTTTATGCAAGGATACTGTGACTCTAGATCCCTTTTTGAAACCCGAATAGCATTAGGTCAGATGAGATTCCCAAAGTAGTACAACCGTAACGGCTCAGAGCGTGTTGGCCCGCATGCAGCGTTGCTTCACCTCTCTGATATTATATTAAAAAGACTTGGTTTGCACAAGCCTAAAAAACGAAACGATAAGAGTTATTCCAGTTGACTGTAGCGCGGATATTATTTTTCTAATGAAATTTAAACACAATCCGTATTTTACTACTCTTTAGAATTTAATTCAATCACCTGATTTTCCTGGTAATGCATTTATTTCCTAGAATTAGTTACTTTTTCTAACGCGAGCTAGCCTCGCTCTGTAACCGTTTTCTATAAAGACATGTAAACCTTTATATCATTATATTCGTTCCTGTACACCTCGTTGCTTTCGTTGATAATTTTAATGAGGAAAAGTGACTTGAATTATGATACTAAGTCCTTGTGTGTAAGTCATGAGGGATGCTGAATGGGGATCTTGCGCGTGCTCAATAATAGACCAGGGTCCTATCTATAATTTTCATAGATCTTGAATCGAAGATTTTATTATCGATCGAACACGTTTAGGATGCGAGAGTTAAGTTTAATTTAGTGTCTGGAGGTATTGTGCCATTAAAGTCTAAACTAAAAAGTCAATATGAAAATAAATATTTAATTGAAATTTGGCTAATACCTTATTATTTTTACAACCATAACCCACCTTAAAACCTACATTTTGTTTTCCATATTTTTAATCCCATAAATCAAAAGGTTTAAATGTTTCTCTAAGTTGCAGCCTTAGGAGATGGAAATTCCCTTTAGCTACGTTTCGCGCCTCCGTTTAAAAATATTGAGGCTTGTTTAAACCCAAAATCCTTAAAGCCATTCTAGTCAAGCTACTGAGTTTCAACTTCACCTCTTTCGCAGTCAATATGGAAGTCGCCATAGTTTGAATACTTACATATGTTTTAATATCTTCCGCGCTTCGGGATGTAGAGATTTACGAAATGGAACGTGTGCCGTGATGGATCCATACGGGTTTTTCGAAACATATATGTATTTTCTTGTTTTTTAAGATAGCTCTAATAGATAAACATATATCTGGACCATCGTTTTGTAATGAAGATAGCATACTGGCAGCTTTTCCAGGTCATCTTCTAATCAAGACAAACTATCAACTTGGTTTTCCAATTTATATAATTCGTGAACATTTTTCTTCCTTGGCAACACTTCTGACTTAATTGGAACAAACTAAAGTTAAAAAATAATGTAACGTTAGTTAAATTCAGAATATTAGCAAGATGAAAATACAGTTTCGAATCTTGTTAAAAAATTCACGTGTCATAATTATTCACCTTTAACCTATATTTTTGCATAGAGGACTTTTTAATTACAAACTGTTTATGTTTCCCTTCAGGCAAATGTTTTAAAAGCAAAATTAAACTTACCCATTCTTCTTCTGGAGCTCTACCATCATATAGTTCAAGATTGGGAACTTTGAGAATGTCTAAGATATCTTCAACGTACGATACGCGACCCGGTACTGTTATTTTAGATGGCAGCAGAGCAGTAAAGGACATGGATATGTTAAAAATTGCAAGTATCCAAAAAGCCCAGAATAGCCGAAGAGTCTTATTTCGAAAAATTGAAACATCATCTAAATTCCAATAAAAATTGTAGATTTTGTATTCACGTAATAATTCTTGGCGTAACTTACTTCCCACATTAATTGTGGTTTTCAAAATACATTTCAAGTATTTGAAGTATAGTGATTTAAATGACCGTGACTGTTTTAAATATAATGCAAACGACGCAGCAAGCACAAATGGTGTTATTAGTAGCGCTAAACATATTGATATCCAAACCTGAAAAAACAAAGGGTTGCTGCGGCTTCAGTCGAAGAGTCATTGCCGCGAAAAAAAACGTTGCTCAGTCAAATAGGACAACTTAGCAATTCAAAGATTGTAAGATAAATTATTGGACTGAGGGTAAGAAATTAAAATTTGAATAAGGTTAATTTCTTCGTGAAATGTTGTCCTTAACGTTCTCTATATTATTCGATATGATTTAAAATCTTACTCCTCTGCTGAAAGACCGAAATATGTCGAAATATCGCTTTTCCCTCGATATAGGTGATCCCGTAAAACGATGTGTTGACTCGACACCCATGGCATTGGAAAACTCAATGACGTTGAAAGATGACGGGATTGGCATACAAAATATCATTCCTATATCGGAAACCTTTGAATTAAGTATATTTAAACAAATATTGTAGCTAAACATAAAATTGAAACTTGCACGATTGAGGTTGAAATGGTCATTTCTGTTATAAGAACCCTTCAATTTGACACACACTAATGCAAGAATTGCTTTCAACCTAAAAACCTTCGCTATAACCATTCTAAATTACTAATAATCAGAATTTTAATCAATTTTATTATCTCTCGTGCCTCTATTTGGACGAGAACGAGAAGGGTTTAATTCGAAAAAAAGTCACTAGAATTAACTGTCCAAAGAAAGGGGTCAAACGGATGGCTATATAGTGTGGTTTCGAAAAACGTTAGTACGCTTAACGGTTATTGATCAACTAGCCTTTACTCGCGGAGTCGCTCGCTTGCAATAAGAACTTCCATCAAAATGATATAAAGTATGGGTAGGCTTTACTGATGACTAATATTTTTATAGCACCCTGGGAGCGAAGGCACTCGGCTTTGCCCGTCAGCTCGTCGGAACATTTTTCATTACTTTTCATGCGGACATCATTCCATAAAGGTTTTTAAATTTCTGGCCGCCATTTAAAAATATTGCAGCAGATTGAACCTAAAAGACCATTCAGCCCGACTATATATAGGTTAAAGATAACCAGTGTACTAAATATTTGCGAAATCGGTAGAAAAGCGCGGTCTTTGTTGCATGGTGAAGATTTTTTACATTTCTGGTCACCATTTATTTAGATGTCGGATTGGAAATTTTTTTCTTAGTACGCGCCTACTACTTATGAGTAACGTTCTTGCAAATGGTTAGCCTTCTAGGGTAAGCGGTTTGGGCGGGCCCTTGATTATCAGTCAGTCAGGACTTTAATTTATATGGATATAGATAGTGCCCACTTCACAAGCCTACGATGCTTCTGTCTCTCTGGCGGGAGCTACATAAATTATGCTTACGTTATTGGCTAAACGTCCAAGCATAGTTTCCACTTTTGTAACTTCTGAAGCGTTAAACTGAATCTTCCATCTAAAAAAGATGGTGATATTTAATATCATTAAAAGTTCACTCGCGAACTCGTAATTAATTATTATTTAAAGAAATATTTAAACCATGTTTTACCCAAGTCTGTTTTTAATCATGTCTGTAAAAATTCCCACTATGCCCATAAGTAATCCAGAGACTTCTTGGGTATCTTCATTTAGTTCTATTAAGCTGGGAAACTAATATAATTTAAAATACATTTTATTAGTATAATAAAAAATAATGGGATATAATATTAATATAATATATATATATATATATACATATATACAAGAGTGAAGTCCGTGATGTGGACGACTTGCGACATCGAATACTTGAAGTGTGTGAAACAATCCGAAACACACCAGGCATCTTTCAACATGTCCAAGAATCGTTCGTTAGACGGGCACATGTTTCCATTTATGCTATGGTAGGCATTTTGAACAATATCTCTAAAACTTCTGCTAACTTTGTACATGTATGAATAGATGATACATTAACTGGAAACTCTTCTTTGTTTGTCACTTTGAACCAACTTTTATTGACCAATCCTTGCATACTTCTACCTTTAAAAATACGCTTCTGCTAGAAAATGGCTTATTAGAATTCTAAGATTGGAGGGTATTGGAATTGTCTAAAGAAGGTGAGAAGCTGATATGTCTTACTCCACATTTCTGACATTTTTCACGTTTTGGGGGTCAATATTTGGGGGCCCGTACCTCCGACACTAAGCGTTGTAGATCCCATGTTCTTTGACACTTTTCACTCAGTTTGAGCCAAAGAACACATCCTTTAATTTATGATATGCTTATCAGAAATACCCTGTATATTAATATAGAATAGAATCAAAGTTTATGTGCACAAAAAAGCGTATGGGAGCTTAGGAGAATTTGCACAGGCGAACCTAGAGGCGCGTATAATTAAAAACTAGACCCTTGAATACGAGAATATCTCGCCAAAATTTATGCTGGTCATTTCCTCTTTTATCCCACTGCCTGCCTATCTTCGGTACAAGACATATACTTACTGGTTGAAGAATGTTGTCTGTTAAATAAATATGTTCAATGCTCTTATTAATGCTTTCATAATTCATTAAATGTAGATTCTTTACTCCCATATTAATAAAGAGCAATAATTGCAAATGTAGTTAAATAAGTTTAAAGTATAGCTCTCATCTCGACTCGGACAGGTAATGTTTTGTCTTTCCCAACTGGGATTCCGTCTGTGGGATGGAGTTTTTAAATATGCGAGTCTGGTAAGATTATTGCAGGGGTTGCTTGTTTGTTGGTAGTGTTCTTTGTTAGCCGCGGAAACAGTTTTTAGGTCCAGCATACTTTGGCTTTCGCTAATTTTAATGGCTTGCTTCATGGTACTGTAAATCCAATTGTGTAAAGTCCTCTCAAAACACGTCGATTTTGGGAAAGCATTCGTTTTATATATGGGTTATGTTTCCATGAAATGCCTAAAAATAGTATCAATAGGGTCTGCAAACTTTATCAAATCCCAATATAATTGGGCTAGCTCAGTTAGAAAGTTCAATGTATTGCGTTTTTACTTCATCTTTCTTATGTAAAGATAATTGGAATACGAGGAGAGGATAGTGATCAGACTCGTCGTAGTCACTTAGAACGCTAATATCAACTGCCAGGGTCGAATAACAGTCGTCAAACAGCGCCTCGAAGCTAGTAAATACAGACTGGTGTCTGGGTTCATAGCTGTCCGCGCTCACCTCAATTTAGCGAGCCCGAGCGCGAATTGAGCGAGGCTCTTCGAAATAATTGATAAAGTCACGAGCCCGAGCCGAGGCCGAAAGTTTATGAAAACGTTTTCTGAGCTTGAGTCCGCGCTCACAATACGTCACAAACAAAGTGAGCCTTGAGCTGAGCCCAGGTTCAACTGTAAAATGAACGAGAGCTTGCGCTGAGCTCTCTTACAAATGTTTTGGCTTTCCTGAGCTCGAGCGAGGCCAACTGAAAACTATGAGACCGCTCATTTTGAAAGGGCGCTCACTGTTTTGAGACTGCGCTCAGCTTGGCTCAGCGCCGTATTCAGTGCCAACAGAAACTAGCGTAACTCATTGGTAGATGAAGTTTTGAATTTTTTTTAATACAAATGTAGTGCAAGTCATTTGGATAGTAAATATGTATTGTAGTTTTGCATTTATCGAGTAAAAATAGCTGCAAAATTATTTATTTCAACATCTACACTGTTTGAAAGAAATATTCTCCGGAAATATGAGACCAAGCTCGAGCTTGAGCTTACTAAATTGAATGAGCCCGAGCTCGAGGTGAGCCTTAAATTCTATCGATTTTGAGCCCGAGCTGAGCCCGCGAAAGATATTAGAGAGAGCTTGAGCTCGAGCTTAGCCCATCAAAATTATGCGAATGAACCCGAGCTCGAGGCGAGCTCATTTATAGAAACTAACTGAGCTTGAGCTCACATTGAGCTCTAAGGAAACATTGTTTCAATTTTGAGCTTGAGGTGAGCTCGTTGTCAATTTCTATAAAGTAACGTGAGCTGAGCTGAGCCCAAGTGATGGTGGACAGGTATGTCTGGGTTAGACAAAGACCAAAAGATAGTGGTCTTTTGAAGCATGCAAGTACAGATTGGTGACCAGGTGAGATGAAAATTACTAGAACATAGTGGTGTTTAGAAGCCAGTAAGGAAAACTGGTGTCTTTGTCGGACAGACAAAGACCGTAAAGTGTTGTTGTTAAACAAATTGGTGATGACAGATAATGGAAATGGCGTTATTAAACTTAAATGGAATGCAATTTTCCAGATCTCCGTGAACTGTGAATACGGTCCGGATATTGAAAACATGTTTGCTCTGATTTACAAAATGCGAACGCAATCCCCAGGGGTGTGTCAACAGACAGACCGTCAAGTCGAGAACAGAGCCTCTCCGTGACGTTCGTTACTCGATGATGTAAATTCGTGATCGTGCGACGGTACAAAACCGTGAAGCCTTGCCTAGCAAAGTTTATTCCCATTCATTTTAAAATTAGAATAAGATAATATAAATCAGTGCTCAAATTAATGCTATAATTAATATATAAAACTCCAAAGCTTGGACTGATCAAAGCTACTGGCCCCTAAATATTTTTTGGAAACATAAATGGGACCCTACAATACATCTAGGTTACCTGACTTAGAGACATTGCAACATTTCAACAAGATGGCCAAGACCACAAGTGTTGTTTTTTAAAACCAACAATTGCAGAAGTTAAAATTTATGAATTATAAAAGCAGTATTCAAATCTTCTCGACTAAACAGTAAAGCAGACGTCAATTTACATCCAATGATGATAAGTCTTGTACACATGGAAATCAGTCAATAGGGAAAAACAAGAAATGAAGAGCATAAATTTTGGAAAGATATTACCTTTATATACAAAAACGAGTTTTGCTTCGCAGTCCTTAAAAAACTGCATTTATACACAATCCGCGACACTTTTTCAAACCCACAAAGGGCCAGAAACTAGAAATTATTATACTGTATGTATTGCAATTTGAAATGAAGTTTAATCGATATGACAAATTTGCTTTTAATTGCGTAGTTCAAACATTTGTTATGATTAGAAATTTTACAACAAAAACGGGTATAAATGCGGCGTTTCGAGATAAAGGGAGCTTAGATTTTCACGTATGAAATTATATAGAATCTGTTCCCGTAAAAACTTATCCCTGTCAAATAATTAAGGCGAAAAAATACAAATGAGCTTTTAGCATTTTAATTTTTCAGGGTGGAACAGATAAGAAGAACACTTATTTCTAGTAAAATGTCGCTTTACTACTCCTAAAATGAGGTTCCTCATTCTGATTTGTGGCTTTAAAAGCAGTGTCGTATTTCTAACATTTATCATACATTCAGAAAAGATGTTCATATGTGTGTTGTTACATCTTGTATAAGTTTTAAACTTCAATTCGAACTCGAGTCATAATCGTCCGAAACGCCGCATTTATACCCGTTTTTGTTGTAAAATTTCTAATCATAACAAATGTTTGAACTACGCAATTAAAAGCAAATTTCTCATAACGATTAAACTTCATTTCAAATTGCAATACATATAATAATTTCTAGTTTCTAGCCCTTTGTGGGTTTGAAAAAGTGTCGCGGATTGTGTATAAATGCAGTTTTTTAAGGACTGCGAAGCAAAACTCGTTTTTGTATAATATCTGTCCATTTGGGGAGAAACGTTATTTGGGATAAAATAAGTTCTGGAATAGTCAAACTTCATCGTCCAATTTTTTAGGACTAATTATATAGTATTTCACTAAATCGTAACTTACATTTGGAAATTGGAATGGTCGGAAAATACAATGCCCTGTATAAAAACACACTATGCTAAATATTCGTTGAAACCATGTAAAAATTATAAAAATTCTCCAACTATTTGTTTGTGATCATTTTACCTTATATATAAAATAGGCCCAAAAAGTTTTAAAAAAATCACGTGAACTTAATTAGAGAATCAAAATGGTGAAATTAAGCGCAAGATTAGAATTGAAACTTTTATTGAAATGCAGCGCGTGCTGGCGCGTGGTTTAAAAATATTTTTTTTAAACCTATGCAAAAAGGCCAAGTTAACCTTACCCTACGTGAAATGAGATACTATGCCTTTTCAGCCTTTGCTAGTGCTGTAAAGTTAGGCTGTGAAAAAAAGTGTACCCCCTTGTTCGCGAAACCTTGGGTCTAACTCGCAAAATTTTTCCACCTCATAATGTTAAGCTCCATAGTGTGTAACATTACGATTTCGGATTGAGTATAAATAGAAAATCCCGTCATTTTTTAAATCCAAAAGTTTCAAATAATTACACTTTCACTAAAAGAAGACCGGCAACAACCGGTAGACACTTGGGGCCTGTAATGTTAAAAATTATTGTCTCCGTTTTGACCATTTCTTGCTATGATATGAAAATTGGATGGTAAAGGGATGTGTTTCACAAAAAAAGGAACACTAAATAGTCAATATTCTGGGAATGGAGGGGCGACAAAAATTTCCTCCGTAATGTTAAGTATAGGCGGAATTATCGACTTTAGCGACGGATACGACAGCCTTCCCCCACACCGAAACACTCGGAGTTTCGAATTTCTTATACAGAATAGATGTAAGAAAATTGTGGGAAAAGTATATCTTGTAACTGCAAAGGGTACAGCGTCCACGACGAAATAAAATCACTGGAATTTTGGTCTAAAACACTCGGAAAATAGTCCAAACGCCTGTAGAAGTGTTCGACTTCTCGTACACTGCTGCATTGCGGTTCGAGTGACATTCAGGGGCTTTGCACAGACTATTTAGTTGACTCATATAGTCTTTGGTTTTGTAAAACGTAACCTTAAACATAGAGAAATAATACCAAAAACGGATACTGGAGTAGAATTTTTTATTTCAAATCAAATAGTTTACGTTTCTACATTGTTCAACAGTTTAGCATATGTCGGGAAGCCCTTCCAGCTCAGGGGCATCTTCACAAACGACACGCAATTTTGACTGGTACCAACTGCCTCGATCGACATGGCGGCGATAACCGAGATACCAGATTACGCTACTAACATGAGCACAAGCGCCTATCGTCAAACATCCACCTTTGCACGTACAGTACCAACCTAGAATGGCATGAATACCATTACCGTTGGGTACGTATCGAATGAAGGCTTGATGAACAACTGAGCTGGAAAACTGACTAGGCAAACTTTATTGGAGACGCCCATTCGTAGTTTCATCAAGAATACTGCTAGAGCTGTCTTTGAAGAACAGCATCTGATTGTACCAATAAGTTCCTCAATAGTAGAATGAACCTCTAGGAAGTCTGTCATGGATAATGAAGTTAACCCTTTACAGTCTTCATCACTTCGTATGACGTTGTCAAAGCTCCTCGTGTTTAAGTCCTTAACACACTGTCTAAGGCCCGTAAATAGGTGGTTGATGTCCCTGGATGTCATGAGACTTGATCTACTGGTGCGGTGAATACTATTAATTATTTCAATGGGCAACTCCCCGTCAACAAGATGCGTGGAGCACATGCAGTTGTCCTGGTGAATAAAGATTGCCCTTTCCACAAATATCTTTAACCGATCTCCGGCTTTTATACTGGTGCGTGTACTGGCGCCGCAAATGAAGCAAGTCTTTGAATGTGGCCTGATAAAACTTTGGTTTATGGTAATGGTGTATGACTACGTGTTACTTGCGAAACCGGCTGTCCTTGCACCACGTTGGTACTGCTTCTTCAAAACCCGCCTGCCTTCGTACTTGTGATGTTGGTTGGATTGGTACTAGTAAAGGTGATACGTCTGGTACTTGCGACGTGAATGGTTCTGGTACTTGTGAAGCGAATGGTTCTGGTGCTTGTGAAGCGAATGGTTCTGGTACTTGTAAAGCGGATGGTTCTGGTACTTGTAAAGCGGATGGTTCTGGTACTTGTAAAGCGGATGGTTCTGGTACTTGTAAAGCGGATGGTTCTGGTACTTGTAAAGCGGATGGTTCTGGTACTTGTGACGCGGATGGTTCTGGTACTTGTGACGCGGATGGTTTTGGTACTCGTGACGCGGATGGTTTTGGTACTCGTGACGCGGATGGTTCTGGTACTTGTGAAGCGAATAATTCCGGTACTTGTGACGTGGATGGTTCTGGTACTTGTGAAGCGAATAATTCCGGTACTTGTGACGTGGATGGTTCTGGTACTTGTGAAGCGAATGATTCTGGTATTTGTGAAGCGGAGGGTTCTGGTACTTGTGAAGCGGATGGTTCTGGTACTTGTGAAGCGGATGGTGCTGGTACTCGTGACGCGGATGGTGCTGGTACTCGTGACGCGGATGGTGCTGGTACTCGTGACGCGGATGGTGCTGGCACTCGTGACGTGGATGGTTCTGGCACTCTTGACGTGGATGGTTCTGGTACATGTGAAGCGAATGATTCTGGTAATTGTGACGTGGATGGTTCTGGTACTTATGAAGCGAATGGTTCTGGTACTTGTGCAGCGGATGGTGCTGGTACTCGTGACGCGGATGGTGCTGGTACTCGTGACGCGGATGGTGCTGGCACTCGTGACGTGGATGGTTCTGGCACTCGTGACGTGGATGGTTCTGGTACATGTGAAGCGAATGATTCTGGTAATTGTGACGTGGATGGTTCTGGTACTTATGAAGCGAATGGTTCTGGTACTTGTGCAGCGGATGGTTCTGGTACTTGTGAAGCGGATGGTTCTGGTACTTGTGAAGCGGATGGTTCTGGTACTTGTGACGCGGATGGTGCTGGTACTCGTGACGTGGATGGTTCTGGTACCTGATTTACGGGTTTTGTTGGTGTAGGCGAGGGCGATGATGTCCAAGAGACTTGACCGCTACTGAAGGACGATTTGGAAGCATTTAAGAACGTTTGAAACTATCCCGATAATCCGGCGCATTTGAAACAAATCTTTGTCGTTGTGCCGTTAATTGCAAATGGTAATAAGTCCTTAGTGAAACGGAGAAAACGCGCGAAACTAGCTACAGCGCGAGTAGCTATACGTCTACTTATAGTATTGTTAACCTTCCGGTTACACGCGTAGCATTTGTTCTGAGCATAGACATACGTTTTGTGATGAAGGAAGCTCGTAAGATCATTCGTACAAGCTAAAATCTAAATACTTAGCCATGTATATAAAACTATCAAGGGGAATGTGATTGGGTGGGGTTTATTGGTTAGATTGGTGAGCACTAACAAAGTAGACTTTACATTTGTTCAACAAGAATAAAAAAACATGTTTATTCCCTGTTTTATTGTCGAAAACATAAACATCGCTTTTAGATTAAATCTAAAAGCGATGTATAAAAAGTGCAGTCGTTTACGTTTCTAGATGACCTTTATGTTTTTTAGATTATAGCTTGTACGAATGGTATTACGAGCTTCCTTTATCACAAAACGTATGTCTATTCGAATGTGGAGATGGTCCAAACAAATGCTACGCGTGTAATCGGAAGGTTAACAATACTACAACTAGACGTATAGGTACTCGCGCTGTAGCTAGTTTCGCGCGTTTTCTCCGTTTCACTTAGGACTAATTACCATTTGCAATTAACGGCACAACGACAAAGATTTGTTTCAAATGCGCCGGATTATCGCGAAAGTTTCAAACGTTCATAAATGCTTCCAAATCGTCCTTCAGTAGCGGTCATGGCTCTTGGACATCATCGCCCTCGCCTACACCAACAAAACCCGTAAACCAGGTACCAGAACCATCCACGTCCCGAGTACCAGCACCATCCGCGTCACGAGTACCAAAACCATCCGCGTCACGAGTACCAAAACCATCCGCGTCACGAGTACCAAAACCATCCGCGTCACGAGTACCAAAACCATCCGCGTCACAAGTACCAGAACCATCCGCTTTACAAGTACCAGAACCATTCGCTTCACAAGCACCAGAACCATTCGCTTCACAAGTACCAGAACCATTCACGTCGCAAGTACCAGACGTATCACCTTTGCTAGTACCAATCCAACCAACATCACAAGTACGAAGGCAGGCGGGTTTTGAAGAAGCAGTACCAACGATGTCACAAGAACAGCCGGTTTCGCAAGTAACACGTAGTCATACACCATTACCAAAGTTTTACCAGGCCACATTCAAAGACTTGCTTCATTTGCGGTGCCAGTACACGCACCAGTATAAAAGCCGGAGATCGGTTAAAGATATTTGTGGAAAGGGCAATCTTTATTCACCAGGACAACCGCATGTGCTCCACGCATCTTGTTGACGGGGAGTTGCCCATTGAAATAATTAATAGTATTCACCGCACCAGTAGATCAAGTCTCATGACATCCAGGGACATCAACCACCTATTTACGGGCCTTAGACAGTGTGTTAAGGACTTAAACACGAGGAGCTTTGACAACGTCATACGAAGTGATGAAGACTGTAAAGTGTTAACTTCATTATCCATGACAGACTTCCTAGAGGTTCATTCTACTATTGAGGAACTTATTGGTACAATCAGATGCTGTTCTTCAAATACAGCTCTAGCAGTATTCTTGTTGAAACTACGAATGGGCGTCTCCAATAAAGTTTGCCTAGTCCGTTTTCCAGCTCAGTTGTTCATCAAGCCTTCATTCGATACGTACCCAACGGTAATGGTATTCATGCCATTCTAGGTTGGTACTGTACGTGCAAAGGTGGATGTTTGACGATAGGCGCTTGTGCTCATGTTAGTAGCGTAATCTGGTATCTCGGTTATCGCCGCCATGTCGATCGAGGCAGTTGGTACCAGTCAAAATTGCGTGTCGTTTGTGAAGATGCCCCTGAGCTGGAAGGGCTTCCCGACATATGCTAAACTGTTGAACAATGTAGAAACGTAAACTATTTGATTTGAAATAAAAAATTCTACTCCAGTATCCGTTTTTGGTATTATTTCTCTATGTTTAAGGTTACGTTTTACAAAACCAAAGACTATATGAGTCAACTAAATAGTCTGTGCAAAGCCCCTGAATGTCACTCGAACCGCAATGCAGCAGTGTACGAGAAGTCGAACACTTCTACAGGCGTTTGGACTATTTTCCGAGTGTTTTAGACCAAAATTCCAGTGATTTTATTTCGTCGTGGACGCTGTACCCTTTGCAGTTACAAGATATACTTTTCCCACAATTTTCTTACATCTATTCTGTATAAGAAATTCGAAACTCCGAGTGTTTCGGTGTGGGGGAAGGCTGTCGTATCCGTCGCTAAAGTCGATAATTCCGCCTATACTTAACATTACGGAGGAAATTTTTGTCGCCCCTCCATTCCCAGAATACTGACTATTTAGTGTTCCTTTTTTTGTGAAACACATCCCTTTACCATCCAATTTTCATATCATAGCAAGAAATGGTCAAAACGGAGACAATAATTTTTAACATTACAGGCCCCAAGTGTCTACCGGTTGTTGCCGGTCTTCTTTAAATTGAAAGATTAAGTTGAAGCCTTTTTAACTTTCAGTAGAAACAATTGTTTAACAATACCAATACACATGGCAATTGTGAAGCTTATGGCTTTTCTATACGTTTTCTAATGCAGTTCCTTCCGATTAAATACCAGTATACAATGCAATTGGTGAGCCTATGGGTTCTCTATTAGTTTTCTATTGCACTCTCTTCCAATTAAATCCCTATATATTCCCCATATGTCTAACATGTTTACAATTGATTTCCAAAGAAATTTTCCATAAGGGAAGAAGAAATAAATTTCATCAACGGATCTATCATTAAAGACCTAAATGACTATAATGCGAATATGTGTAAGATAACAACAGATGTAGAGACAATGGCATCATTAGCTTCCCAGTTATCTTTGGCAAACCATTTACTTGAGGGACTCCCTAATAGAGAAATTTTATACTGTTCCGCTGAACTAAAAGAAAGTTTTCTGAAAATCTGAGGTATTATTTGGGTAGGAATTTAGTAATAAATGAGCCTAAAATAAGAACTAAAATATACAAGAACCAATTACAAGATTTAGATATTATGTGTCAGAGTATAAAATTAACTCAATTAAGAAAGAAATACCACCCACTAGTGAATTACTGTTTATGTTTGTTACAAAGGAGGTATTCCTAAATCGGAGTTATCCCAAAAAATTGCCGCTGTTCCGAATTGGACTTTAAAATTGAATAGAGGGGAATTAATCAATGTCAATGACTTATTATTTTAAAATATTAATATACCTGTAGAACAATTCTTTCGTAGCATATTAAATGCTAACTGCATTAATGTTTAAAGAAAATAATTGTACAAATAAACAGCGGAAAATAACGGTGATATTAAAAAGAATGAGGAGAGCTCTTTTGGCTCCAGTTAAATTTTCTGAAAAAACAATCTAGGCACTAGATTGACTCATTTCTGAATTTACGAGAGCTATTTATCATAAAACATCTAGAAGATTGCATTTAAAAGGCAAAAAGAGTTTAAGAAAATCCTAAAAACAAAAATCTGACCTTGAGAATCACTTATTATTTTTATAATTGAAACAGTTTTTAGTTGGTACTATAAACTGTGATGTTTTAGAGATAAATTCTGTGATGTTTTAGGGATAAAATCTGTGATGTGTTAGAGCTAAGAACAGTGATGTGTTAGAACTAAGAACCGTGATGTGTTAGAGCTAAAAACTGATTTTTTGGAACAAAAAACTGTGTTGAGTGCAGTGAGTACCTTAAATGGATAAATAAGGAGGAAAATACCTATAGAGGCATTCCATGCTATTTGGACCAGTGATGTCACCATGGATCAATCGATTTTTTAAATTTTGGCACACCACTAGATACGATTAAGAAACTAAGGTTTGCAAGTTTTTAGCAGAAAATATTGAGAAATATTCAAAATATTTAAATTTTCTCGATACCCTCCATTTTTATAAAGATTTTTTTTGATTTTTGCACCTCTTTATATATATGTGAACCTAAATCTTTTTGTATGCGGTATTTCTGAACAAAATTTAACGAACGTATTAAGTGTTGCTAGGGATATTTATTGGTGATGATAACAGGGTTCAATCTTAAAGCAATGCCAAGTTATTAAGCATCTAAAATTAAAATTTTGTTTTCGGGGGTTCTATTCATGGTGGTTTATGGTCATGTGGACAAGTGAAAAATTTATATAATTTAGTACCATCAGAAGGGAATAAGAGAGAAGGGAGACATTAGAGACTAACGGGAGTCCGACCAACCTCAAGAAAACCGCGAAACCTTTGCGCAAGTACACAGCTTTTAACCAATTTACTGCAAATATACTTCTTTAATTTCTCCTCGGTGTCAGGCGGCCTATTTGTCTGCTAGATTTTCATTCTCAAGAGGCTAAGGGCTGTTCATATTTCGTTCTTGTGTAAATATAACCTCAAGTATGTATTTTATTGAAAATAGTTTTTATATTTTAATATTAATTCAAAATAATTAGTTTTCATCTATTTATTACCTTCAAATTATCTGATTTTGGTATGATCTCAATTCCCGTGCATCTAAATTAATTGCACAGCTTGATTTCGTTTATCAAAATAAAATCCGGCCATTTTAATCTCCTTCAATCTAAAGTTGTAAACAAAACTACTTTTTATACGTCAACCGAGACGTCACCTTCTTATCTGACGTCACAGCTAAGACAGCCAATCAGTGAAGGTTAGTTGATTTGAGGTTGGGAAGACTGTTTTTACGAGTGTAAAGCATTATGGAGATATAAAGTGTGTCCCTTCTCTCTTATTCCCTTCTGGTTACCATTAGATACCTCTTAAAGAGATCTTTAAAATGAGCTCTTAAAAAATGTGGCTTTTCTTAGTTTTGATTTGACAGAAAAAAACTAATTACTAGAAAATGACTAGATTTTCAAATTTTATTTTATGAACTTTTTTTTAAATGCTAGCGATTCGCAATATATCACGGGGTGAAGAGAGTTGCTATGTAATAATGCTTCGTTTAGGGAAGAATAGCACATTCAAAAGACAGGCTGAAAATTTTAGAGGATCATTTCCGCTCAAAAGGAAAAAACGTGTTCAGTCGCCGCTTTGTCAAAGAGGGAGTACAAAACCACATAGTCCTTTTTTCGGCAATTTCAAAAAAATCGGTTATATTTAAAGATCGTCATATCATACCCGGAAACGTTTTACATTGGATTATCTTTATTTATTCGCCGATAATGGCACTTTCACAATGTTCAGTTGGTGAAATAAATGATGACTGTTGTCACAAACTAGCTTTTTCAAGAAAGGTTGACTTAAATTTATATTCCGAAATTGAAAGCGAGGATCGATGCTGAACTTTTAATAACTGTTTGTTTTCATCACTTTTCTACCCTTCTGTCGAGATATTCTACATTACAATTAAAGTGCTGCAATCCATTTCAATTGCGCCTGAAATGTTCACCTTCAGGTCCCTCTTTAAAAAAGTTATATTTTTAAATGATCTGTGCTTCTTATTGAAAAAAACTGGCAAGGATATTAAGCCAGGCCAGAAATTAAGTTTACAATGTACTATGAAGTTAAATTCGATTCGAAATGCTGAAACAGATGAGTCGCACAGTCTATATGAGAGAAGTGATAGTGCCCAAGAAGAAAGTCAACCTTT
This sequence comes from Phalangium opilio, assembly GCA_019434445.1. Classification (NCBI taxonomy): domain Eukaryota; kingdom Metazoa; phylum Arthropoda; class Arachnida; order Opiliones; family Phalangiidae; genus Phalangium; species Phalangium opilio. The sequence continues at coordinate 206,548 of JAEQBA010000952.1, read as the reverse complement.
TACCCTAACTCAAGAGAACGAACGACAGTTAGAAACCTTTAACAGTTCGTTAGTGGGTCTTGAAACGTCACCACTTAAGCTACATGGTTTACACGACCATCAACGCCCTGCTTATGCTAAACGAAAAGTTAGAGAAACCATGGAAGGAGTAAAATCTAAAGTAGAAAAACTTCTTAAAATTGACGAAAATGAGTGCGACCTGATCTCAACAAATGGCAACGCCTTGAATTCCCAATTAAAAGAAAAAGTGAGAAATTCTTCAAGAAAAGATAAATGCAAGCTTTTGACATTAGTGCCAAACTAGTGGCCTATTTCGAAAATTTCTGAAGAGTTTCAAGTGACTCATTATTTGGCGAAATAGGCTCGAAAATTAAAGAAAGAGTTCGGAACTATACCAGGTCTTCAACAGGCGACTGATAATGCATTAAGACCTGAAATAGAGGAGTCTACCCATTCAACCGAATACCATTGGAACGAATCCCATTCGTCCGAAAATTTCTAGCCAGTATTTTAAAATCTAGCCCAATGGCGGTTTTCTATTAAAAGGGAATATTTTACCATTCAATCGAATCCCATTGGAACGAATTCCCTTCAACCGAAAGTTTCAAGCTAGTATATTAGTTTATTTGATTTCGAAGTGGTCTGCGTCCCACCGTGGTCTAGTGGTAAAGCGTCGGATCGTCACGCAGAAAATCTTCGTTCGAATCTCCATCAGGAAGGTGAGTTTACTAAAATCGAATTATAAGTATAATTCTGAATAATCGATAATAATCGAATTTAATTTCCTTGAAGGTGCTGAATTTAGAAGGCGAATTTATAATTCAGCAGTATTAAGGATTTCACAACGAGAAATATAGCATTGTTAGGTTGAGTTACAAATTGGATGTTAAAGCTGGAGTATTTTATTTTGGTTTTTCTCGGTTAGGTTGGGTTATGTTAGGTTAGGTTTGGTTATGCTAGGTTAGGTTTGGTTAAGTTAGGGTAGTAATATTTTATAAATCATTTAACAATGTTACGCCTTTTCCAAAATATTGATGTTTAGCTTCATTGACTTCTCAAATAGTATGCCTTTTCCAAAACATTACTGTTATGATAGGTTATTTTTTGTTAAGTTAGGCTAGTAATATTTTATAAATCATTTAACAATGTTACGCTTTTTCCAAAATATTGATGTTTAGCTTCATTGACTTCTCCAATAATATGCCTTTTCCAAAACATTACTGTTATGTTAGGTTATGTTAAGTTAGGTTAGTAATATTTTATAAATGATTTAACAATGATACGCCTTTTCCAAAATATTGATGTTTAGCTTCATTGACCTCTCAAATAATATGCCTTTTCCAAAACCTTACTGTTATGTTAGGTTTGGTTTGTTTAGGAGGACGTCTCTTCCTCTTTGGAGCGGTTATACACTTGAAGTAAGTGTATCCCTTATGGAATGAAAAAATAAATAACTAAAAAGATCACATTTGAGTCTTTATGGGTATGCAATATTGGGTTAATTGGAATAGGAGAACTGGAAATTGGGTTGAATGAGGTTTTAGTAAATGGGAATAGGGTGTTTTAAATTGAGTGAAATTAGTACCCAAAACGTTGTAAGTGCAATATGACTTTTAACTTTTGATATATTTACGTACAAAATATGAAAACATTCATTGGCTAAAACATTTTTATAAGAAGATAACTATAGAGGCTTTTTAGACCAAATTACTGCAATAATTTACCGCCAAATTTGGCTACATTTCGGTCGAATGGGATTCTGTCGAATGGGTTTCGGTCCAATGGGCCAGGAGCGAAATAGAAGCTAAAGTGCGACTGTTTTACGAAGACGATGAAGTTTCAAGAATGTGTCCGGGTAAAAAAGAATGCGTTTCAATTAGAGAAAATGGTACGTAAGTGCAAAAACAAAAGGGGTTACTGCTCGTCAATCTTAGACAATATTTCCACAGGCGAAGATCGGATTTTCGAAATTTTGCACACTTAGGCCAAAGTGGTGCGTAACGGTTTCTTCGAAAGGTGCCCATAGCGTGTGCGTCTGCGAAATTTACAAAAATTTAAAGTTGGCTCTGGCCTTACCAACGATCAACGACTATAAAATGCTAATACTCGGCAATGCATGCTTCACGGCTGCGAAAACTGTCCAGGTGATAAAAGTTTCGCAGCTTACCTTAAAACATAGTTTGAAAAAAGAGAATTCGATTTCGCACAAGCAGTGGGTGCATATTAAAAGGAAAACAAACCTGATAGACGTTAGAGAGTCATTAAGTGATTTTATACCTAATTTTACCGCAGGCATGGTTCGTGTAGCGCCTCATCATTTCATAGCCAAGTCACAAGCGGCTTACATAATAAATTCAAAAGATAATCTGTTGGAAAATCAAATAGTGACGTTGATGGACTTCGCTGAAAATTTTTCTTTCATTGTACAAGACGCTGTACAAGGGTTCCACTAGGAAAATAGCCAGACAGCACAGCATCCGTTTGTATCGTATTACAAATGCGAAAATGAATTGAAATGCCTGAACTGCTGCATAGTTTCTGACGAAATGGACCATGGCGCTTCGACGGTAAACTTCTACATTACGTTAGTTGTTCAACATCTTCAATCTGTACTCGCAAACTTGAAACACATACACTACTTCAGCGACGGAGCCTCGTCCCAATATAAGAACTGTAAAAAGTTTGTGAACCTTTGGCGTTACGGCGGAATGGAATTTCTTTGCCACCAGCCACGGCAAAAGCCCTTGCGATGGCATTGGACGGCTAAACGTCAACGTCTAGTATTTTGAGCTTCACTTTAATCACCAACGCAAAATCAAATACTAACTCCAGAAAAGTTCTTTAAGTGGGCAGATAAGAATATTCCTTCAATTAAGTTCTTTTATGCTCGAAAAGAAATGGTTCAAATGCATTGGAATAAAATTGAGTCAAGACTTTTAAAAGCGACAACAATATTAGGTACTCGAAGCCACAAGTTTGTTCCAATCTCGAATGCACCGAATATCTGTGGACGATTTAGGTCAGAAAGTCAAAGTTGTGGTAGAACATTGCCATGAACATGACGAAGAGCTTTCCTTTCGTGACGTGACAGGTGGTTAATATTTTGCAGCCATTTATGTCCAAGACTGGTTTGGCATTGGAAACATTTCTAGTAGAAAAGAGACTAGGACACTAATCGCCTTTCAGGCCCAAAAGAGACGACAAATGCCATGTGCCCCTAAACTCCATTTTACGTATGATATCAGAGCCAAAGGCCATTGCATCCAGAGCGAAATCATTTAGTTTAAAAGATTATGATTTGGATAACACTTGCGCCCTATTTTCCAAAAGAACTTGAAATAATTAAAAATGTTCATAAAATAAAATATGAATAATCAGTCATGTTCGAGAAATTAGTTTTTCTTCTGTCAGATCAAAACTAAGAAAAACCATATGTTTTAAGAGCTCATTTTGAAGATCTCTTTGAGAGGTATCTAATCGTACTAAAATATAACAATATTTTCAATTTTAGATACTTAATAACTCGGCAGTACTTTGAGCTAGAACCGTGTAATTTTCATCACTAAGTATCCCTAGCAACACTTAATACGTTTGTCAAATTTTGTTCAGAACTACCGTACAGAAAAAAGGTTAGGTTCATATATATAAAGGCGTGCAAAAATCCAAAGAATCTTTATAAAAATGGATGGTTCCGGGAAAATTGGAGTATTTTGAAAACTTATCAATATTTTGAGCTAAAATCTAGCAAACCTTAGTCTCTTAATCGTATCTAGTGGTGTACCAAAATTGGAAAAAATCGATTGACCCATGGTGACATCGCTGGTCGAAATCGCGAAGAATGCCCCTATTTGTAATCGATTGAGGCTGTTATAATATGCTTAAAACTGAACGATAACTGAAAGAATATTTCTAGTTACTTTACAAGCAGTTTTAAAAGTTATGATTTAAGCTAGATAAGCTAATACCGTTTTCAGACAAACTTTGAATGTGCAATTTTCCCGAGAAAAATTATGGTGGGAGAGAGAGAGAGTTTAAGCCAAGATCGTGTCAAGGAGATTTAGTGAGCTACGAATCAAGAGAGAAGCTATTTATCTATTAGGGTCACATTTGAGATTATTACCTTGGCTAAGGAGGCTTTTTGTGAGGGACGGGTACTTGGGTAACTTTGAAAATTATCAGCTAAGGAACACCCAACTTAGTCAGACCTTTCAGAAGCAACCAGTATTCATATAGACAGAATTAAAATTTAAGATTAAGGTGCTTCGTAATTCATTTATTGTACTATGTTTTTCTGCCACAGCATGGAAAGAAATGCGTCCGTTTCTCGATCTGGACGAAAAGTTGCCCTTCTAGCAAACCGAAATTTTACAGTTCATGAATCAGATAGATCAAGTGCATCGTCAACGTCACCTACTTCTGGAGGAGCTCTCCGTCAAGTGAAAAAATTTAGGAATTTATTGAAATCATGGATCGTGATTTGATTTTCCATCAAAGGTTTCTCGGGAAATTCCAGGCTGATAAGTGTGGGTCACACAACAGAAAGTAATGAACCGTCCAGGAAGGCTGTTTCGGAATGCTTGCACTGCAAAAAGACATATTATGGTGACATTATTACCAATTTCAATCGCCACATTAAAGTAAAGAATTTTTGAAAATAACTAATTCATGATTTCAGATAAGTTTTTCAAATATCTTAATCTTTCCTCAGTTCAAGCATCCAGAAACGACGCTAAGAAAACGCAGTGGAGATACTGGACCCACCCACAGATGGGTCTAAGAAAAGAAAAACGAACGTTGTACTTAGGTCTAATGAGCAAAGAATTTTTAAAAGTTTCATGGTGGACCTTGTCACCGTTGACGGTCTTCCCCTTTCCATATCCGAAGGGTGGGCATTCAGGAGGATGATGACATACTATGCACCACAGGTCAAGGAGAACCGTGCCAAAGACTTGGAAGCGTTAGTAGCAGAGATAAAAGTGAAAATCCCAGATGTTCTTCAAACTTTGCCGGCGAAGAATGCACACTTAACCACAGACCAGTGGAGCAGCTGGAAAAGGGAAGCCGTACTAGGAATTAGAGGGCAGATTGTTGATGAAACATGGAGTTTCCGAAATATAAATCTGGGTTTTAAGAGGTTTGAGGGAAAACATACGGGTGCCAAAATTTTAGCCGGCTTGAGAGAAGCCGACCTTAAAATTGGCCAAGTGATTAAAACATTTTGAACTTTAAAACCAATTTATGAAATATAGTACTTAAATAATTTACAAATCTTTTTATAGGTTATGACAGTATGCGCTGATAATGAGTCAAATATGATCAAAGCATTCAACAAGACTGACTTATTCAAAGATGAATGGATTTTTAAAGTCAAACATGTGCCATTTACGCTTTGGAGAGGGAAGTTGACGAGTTTCAAGAGTTGGAAGAAGCTGCCTGAAATTCGAACAACTCCGATTCGGTCCACCTTTCAGATCTTGACAGAAGTACGTATTGTTGTAAAAGAATAAATAATTTTTTTAGATATAAAAATTGAGTATTTTCACTGATCGGAGTGGTTTAACCACCATATTTGGTGACGAAATTGACGAAGAGAGAGAGCCAAGTGATTCCCAAGCTAAAGAGAAGGAAGTTATGTTCATCAAATCGATGATGGTTAAAAAAATTAATGAAGCAGAATCATCGTGTAGCTCTGAGATGGTGGATGACTTGTTCCTGTTACTGTTGGTCTCTTCTACTTTCAGGGAAGAAATTCCTCTGGATCCTAGTAGGAAGGAAAAGGGCTGTGTAAGCGATACCTCTTCAACTTGTAGTGAATAACGGTATAAAAAGTGATGAAGCTGCTCTAGCTTTTTCGGATATGATCAATGAAATTTTGGTTTTTTACCGAAGGTTTTCTACATGTACGATGGAATGAAAAAGAAATTCAAGAGTAGGACATAATTTCCATTCGTTCGTTCTTTGGAACGACTTTTTCTTTGCAACAGAGAAAATTTGCGAGGCAAGGTTTTATAGCATTGCTTAATATTAACTCGGAACTAAACGCGGACTTCACTCCAACAGCTTCGGTGAGCTCCTTTAACACGATTTTTGGCTCGTAGACTAGAATGCTACTCGACTGCATATTGCTAGCGTTCAGACGTGGCTATAGCCAGAGCTTTATCAATGCGCAACATAGCAAAGTGACGAACCGAATCCCGTGCTTATAACTAAAGGAATGTGTAAACACTTATCATTTGTATAAGCCTCCATGAAACGTTTTTTTAACCTGGCGCTGGTTCCGCTTTGGTTTGCCTGGTACACAATTTTCGGAAATTCTTTTTTACTCCTTCTAAGGACATAGTGCTAATGATTAATAATTCAAAACAATTCCCAAAGCGAAAAAAGAAAAGATTTTGGGTGAAATTTCCCAACATTAGAACGAGGCATGATTGAAGAGGCCAAAGAAATAAGCGGACTCCTGGAACCGCCTAAAGAAGCAACAGAGCGGCCCGCTGCAAGCCGAGGCAATCCTTTCACCAGAAATCATCAGTAAATTAATGGAAACTTTTGATTCCATTTACCAATTTGACTGCGAAAATTTTGGAGATATGAAAGCCAAATTGTTAACCCAAAGGAACGGTAAGTTTTCACCAACGTTAAATGATTCAGACTTCAAAATCGCAACAATACTTGATCCAAGAAAAAAGGCGTAAATTTTTGGAGGTAAAGGTATGTAATTAATCATCTACCTACAAATTAATAGTATGTATAGTTATAATTAAAAGAGTTGGTAGACTGTCGGGAAAATAGCACATACAGGGTTTTTAAATTTCATAAACCTCAATAAAAATACCAAATAAATTATACTTTCAGAATAATACAGTGTCCCTGGATGAGCTAATTTGTACAGCCGGTTCAAAACTCCCACAAAAGAAGACGCCAAAGATGTTTTGAAGGAGGTTTTCAATTTGTCAATAAAGAAGACCAATCCTGTTGATAAACTGGCAAAAACAAAGAGGAAACAGTCAGGACCATTAATGTTCCTGAATAAATTTCAGGACGCGAGGGAACAGGTGCCACAACAAGAACTGGAAACCTATCTGGATTATTATTTGAACCAAGTCTTTTTTATTTTTGATATTTTTAAATTTCTTACGTTTCACATAAATTTAACCGTAAATTAAATTTTCAGGTTTTGAACAAACTTTTAATCTCAGTTTTTAAGTATTTAAATATTGAAATATAATATTTTATGTGACTGAATGATTATTCTATTGTGTAATTTCTTCTCCATAAGGCAACGTCATAACCCTCTATCACCTTAATTAGCGATATTCCCCTTCCGAGGTAATAGTATTCCCCTTACGAAATTTCACCCAACGTTGGGGATGCACAGTTCAACCCTTCTCTCTTCCGAAATTACAGTAGAGTCTCTGTGACTGCTGGTATCTTGGGTTACGAAACCATTAATATTAGAACTGATTCCCAAAAATAATAATTGTTGGTCTAAAGACTCCTCTGACAACCATTTTTTAATCGATAAGACGATAAAGTAGTCACAAAATACTTCCGTTCATGCCACACATTTTAGTTTTGATATTCTAGTTTTTTAAATTAGAAAAGCAAATACTTTGTTTTTATATAAAATAAAGTTAAAACACGTTTAAAAACGAGTAGTCAATTAGAGACCGACACCTCTACAAAACCAAGTACAAAGTTACGTGATTGAAAGAATACACTGTTTGCTCTTAACGAAAAGAGATCTCCAAGAAGTCTCGTAGTAAACTTAACTGCGGAACAAATGATAAATCAAATGAAGTGTTGGTCACTAGTTTCATTGGTAATTTTAAACTGGAACCTAGGAATAATGGAGTAACGCCCTGCCTTCCACCCAGTTAACCAAAGCATAATCGTGTTTATGACAGATTGCAGTATCAAATTGCAGAATTTTGCTTGCCAAAAATCTAAATGCATCAACATACCGGTGTATTGAAGATGTTTCTGTTATCTATGTAATTTCGAAAGTAAGCCCAACGCTGCAAATCGACTCCCAGTCAGAGAAGGCTTCTTTTTCAAGTCGAATCTTTTGATATTTGATCTGTTTCAGCTAAATACTCTTCGTTAACTCCAGGCTTATGGTTTATTTTTCGGGTTTTTTCTATTAAGGTAAATTAATATCTTTGAAGCTTCTTAGTGCGTCGTAAGTAGCTTAACTTCTGGAAGCAACAGCTATATACATTCTTAAAGTTATAGAGTTCAGAGTACATACACGCGGGCTGGTTGAAATCTGATCTTGTTTAGAGAAAAAAGCTTTCTGATCTGCCAAGTGCTTCTTCTTCGAGTCACGTTCCCAAGCTTCTCTTAAAAAAAATTTTGTGCAGCCTTCGGTTGACTAAATGGTTTTTTCTTGTACGTCACTGTATTTTTCATTAAGTTTGACTACTTGCGTCAATTCTTCAAACTGGTTTCCGTTCAGTTTAAAATCTCTGCGTTCTAATTATTTTTAAAGTTTCACAATCTTCCTCCTTAAAACTGATCTAGCTTGCTGTATGTTAGACACTCGTATTGTCGTACTCTTGAGAGTAAGATTCTAAATTGGGAAGTTACTTGAGAGTTTATGCCTTTTAAAGGTCCTGTTGGGTGACTAATAACTTTCCCTTTGGGTTGATATACTAGTTTTTTTCAAAGCCTTAACAGCATTGTTTCCAGATTCATTCTTTTTATCAACAATTTCTATGATATTACATGTCGTCGCTTTATCTTTAGTGGTAACTTTACTACCCAAATAAAAATTGCACTGCGTAATCTAGTTTTTAGTTTTAAAAAGTGCATTAGCCCAATTTATTTTACGACTGTGGAACAAACCTTACTAATGGAGGCGGCCATTTTCACTCACTAAATTATTTTTGATTTATACCGTCTGAGGGTGCTCTTATAAAAGCACGAAATACAGAAACGTCACACACTCAGTGGCAAATTGAGGGGGGTGGGGAAGGATTAATGGGCAATCGCCCTTAATGAAAGAGCAATTGGTGTTTGATAACTTCGATTCATTTACCTCTGTCTTTACCTTTTTCATCTGTTAAAACGTTTTTTCTGCAATATTTGTAAAAAATCTTTCAACACTCTTTTTCTTCGTTTTGCTCCGTTTGAGAATTTATCTTACTTAGTATTTTAAAGTAATTGGTTGAAAATGATGCTCAATAATCTTCTCCGCTGACGGTGCTATATTTTTCAGTCAATTAAGTTCAAAAACCTACTGCACTGTTTTTGTAAATTCTTAATTTTTTTTTATATTAATATATGAGGTTGAAACCAACTTGGTTTTTTTTTGGCACAAGAGAGGAAATTCTACTAAAACATCTGCCACTTCGTTTTTAAATGCAGCGTGTTGTCTATATGTTAATAGTTTACGAATTTTTCCATCCAAAAGCGTTTCATCTAATTGAGACTTTTTACTATCCCATTGAGTTATACCTGGGATAGATTTATTATTTTAAGACGGAATGGGTAACAGGGTTATTCGGATGCGCGTCCAAGTCCACGACCCCTTACCCGTGACGGAGGGGTATGAAAGAAGAGGCGGGTCTTATTTTCGTTGTGGCGTTGTATGTATATCCGGGTCCAATAAACGTGGTCTGCCAAGTTGGAATGAGCTCGGATTGTAATTTTTTAAAGAACATTGCTCAAAAATGGAAGTTACAGAAGACATAGAGCTTGCAACTGAAAAAAAAAACGGGGAAGACCCAAGAAAATTAAAAGTGAGTTAGAATTGAGTAAAAGTCTTCATAGATATTACAACACGAACAGGTTTTAACCAAACACTAAGCCCATAAAACTCCTGGCCATTCACTAAGCCTTGGTTGACTTCATCAAATTCGTTTAGAAAATCATGAGGATAGTAGACATGATTGGCTTAAGAAAGAATTAGCGAACATTTTTCACCTTTACAGATGTACTCCAAATCCAAAAAACCGGCACCAAATTCACTAACTACCTTCTTAATTGCTATTAAAAACAATTCCCAATTCCCGAATAATTTACGGACCCTCGCTTTTAGACGGCTCCATTTTGAACCCCTGTGAAGACGCTTATCTGTACAACAACGCAAGAGGGGTCGAAGTCATAGCGACAGAGATAAACAGGAATTACCTATTTTTAGCCCTCCTTGTTAGCAACGTCACCAATACGTAGTTTTAGTGAGCCAATAAGTTAATTTAATTTTTAGGTTACGTGTTGAAGGAAGGGGCTTCATACTCGGCCATGAGTCGGACTGAAGTAAACGCCAAACGTTGTCCATTCCGTCTTAAAAAATAAATCTATCAATGATTATACTAATATGGGTTTTTACGGTCTCCATGTCCATATTTATCCTACATTAAGCACAGAAACGAGTAAATAAAAGCACCGTTGTCAATCACAAATAACTCGTGAGTGTACATATACGAGGTTGGAAGACCTATCCAATTTCTTCTTCGGATATTGGGTTTCATTACTAACTGAATTACTTTTTGGCAGTTCGTTTTATGATTTTAACAACATCCAAGTTTCTATTTGCATTTTTTCATGTCAAAACTTTATCCTTAATGATACAATACACGAATCCCTAATCATTAAAAAATAATTTTCATAATATTAAGTTTGTTGTTAGTAGCCAATCAAAAATATATATAGCAAATATATTAAGCCCTATTCTTAACGCCAGCCAGTATCTTGCTAATATTTAAGCTAATTGTCACATGCAAAGCGCTATCAAACCCACAATTAAATTTTACTAACATAGCCAGTTCTGTTTTCTAGCCTATCTTTCAAGAATTTGTTTGCTTACCAAAGCTAAACTAACTCTAGCATAGTCAAAACCATTCGGATACCTGCATATTAGTGAAAAACTAATTTGAAAATAGTTTGTTAACACTAATTTGAGTATTGCTAATAAACGCACAAGGCAAATATGCGAACATCTTCATTTAGGTTCTGAATTATTACAGATCTACACTTGGTTTTAAAAACAACGGCTTCATTTTTATTGATTAAATCAATAATTACAGGGGGAAAATAAGTGAACCACAACTGTTAATAATATACGTTTGCATATACAAGGTATTGAAGAAAGAAAAGAAGTGCTCGTGACCCTAGCCCCAAAATATTATCTGGGTTTAGCGAAACTAAACCTTGGACAAAATTCAATTTAGCCTAATATTTGCTCATGGGAAACTCACACTTCATAAAACTATTGAGAAAAGTGTTCACTCTAAAATTAATAATAGAAGACCAGACAGACGGAAACCTACAAAATGGTGACAAAAATAATAGATTTTATATGTTTCAGGTGTATAATGTAAAGATAACGATAACCTAAACACAACCTAAACCTGTTGCCATTTTTACCCATCAATGCTCAAAATTTATGATTTGTATGAAGAAATGGGGAAGACAGGGACAAAATCAAGGTATCAAGAACAACCTTCTCGTAGAAAAATAACTAATAAAGAAAGACTAACACATAGGTAAAGAAGTAGACATAGCTACCATTGTTCAGAGTTAACTATTTGAAGTAATTTTAGGAACCACAAAGGTAAAGAAGTAGACATAGCTACCATTGTTCAGAGTTAACTATTTGAAGTAATTTTCGGAACCGGGGAAAACTAAATCGCACTCAGTCTTCACAAAAAAAGAAACATCTTCAAATACCGGTATCAAAGAAACTATATTTGAGAACAAACGTGAATTTTTAACAACAGGAACCAGTTTAAATCAACGTACAGTGCCATAAGGGCCAAAATTCTTTTTCAGTCTACAAGGATTTATGCAAAACTCTTGTTGAACTTCCTGTGTGAAGTGAACATAAATATTAATAGTGGCAAGTTTGAAAGCTCTCAGAGAATATTACAGCAGTATAGGGAAAGGATCTCCCCTGCGACCCCCTTGCTGACCCCCATTTTTATTATAAGGAAAAATCCCCCCCCCCCAATTACTTCAGAGATTAGAAATTTCGGAAGACATGTTGCTCGTTCGGTTTTTAACTAGCGAATGTTGATTCGAAATCTTTCGAATTCTCTTTTATATACTGGGGAAAGGTGGATGTAAGGCTTCTCATTGATTCTTTTAATAAGTAAAGGTTCTAATAATATATTTATTTATTTGATTTATTCTGTGTTTAAATTTTAATTTATCTATTAAAAAATAATTTCTTCGATCTTCGTAGGGAAAATGGTTTATTTTTACAATATTATTAAATTTAACCGTAATTTTAGTCTATGTATTTTCTTCTTCTATTTTTGTTAAATCATGACATGTTTTAAAAGATTTAAGACGTATAATATCAGGTACATCGGGTATTCTCGGTACGTTATTTGTAGGATATCCTTTTATAAATTTACAAGTAGGAAATACTCCGTTACATTTTTTCCATAAATTGCTTTCCACCACTCTATTCGTGAAGTAGGGCTTTCATACCACCGGGCTGCCTGGCCTGTAGTGTGGTGTCTGATAGGAAACCGATCTCCATGATTATAAGCACTGATAGCATTCAGACTTGGCTTTTAAAGTTGCGAAGACGTTTATCTAGCCAAAGCCAAGAGCTGAGAAGCCATAAGCCATACGTTAGACGTTAGGCACCGTACAAAGCTTAGGTATAAAAAATGCGGAAATTGAAGTTCTAAAACCGTGCCTTAACACTCCTGAGAAGCCAAAGCGACAGTGTTTGACGTCAAAACCAAGTAGAACAGTCCTAAGAAAAATATTATTAAAAGGTAAACAGTTTCTTCTTTCACGTTTTAATTTAAGCATATAGGTAATTAGCTCACGATTAATATGTTGATGCTTGTATTAGGAAAGCGTTTTGTGAAAGTGTTGTACCGCGACCAGAAACCAGTGCCAAAAATGGGGATGAAACAAATGGACCTTGGACCAAACAGTTAAAATCACTTCCAATTCAACTTAAAAATAGCCAGTTGTAATTTTTTTACGAAAAACCAGGCAAATAAGCACCTGGAAGATGGAAACCGAATGCAAAAAGCCAAAGAGGTTGGAAGTGTGTTCATTTGTGATCCAGCGAGTGATAAGGCCTTCATTTTTGTCAAAAGTATAATTGTTCCATCTTATAAGCTTTATTAAAAGTACGCAGTGCAATTAAAACTCGAGAAAAGATGCGGAGACATAGTAGATGGTTATTGTGAGTGCCCATGTGGTAACGGTGGTGTTTGTAAACACACGTGTGCAGTTTTATGGGTCCCGTGGGAGTGCAAACTAGAAAAGCTCTTTTTTATTCTACATGATAAGTCATGCACTGAGGTACCCAAGAAATGGGGACTGAAGAAAGGAAATGCCAATCTTCAAACTAAAAGCTTTTCTAATTTACAATTTAAAAACAAAACAATTAAAACAAGTAAATTATTCTAACGAAAGCCCTGCCCCAGTGATTCCAAAACCCAAGTACTCCTCACTTCCAGTTTTGGACACTGAAGAGAAACGTAAAGCTGATGAAACGGATTTAGAGGCACGGATACATTGTGTCTAATGGCTTTGGGAAAGAAGCTAAGGTTATGTGGTAAGATATCTTAGCGGAAAATAACTGCCTTCCAGTACCTGAAGAAACAAATGATGAAATAGAATCAAACGAGAGTTTACAGCAAGTTCCTACCATTACGCCTGAAATACCTTTTCCTGAGATACCTAAGTGCCAAAAGATAAATATTTCCTTCCGAGTGTGTTCTTATGCTTATTCAAGCTAAAAATGTTGAGTCCTTAACTAGAGGTCAATCTAACTCTCAGCTATGGAAAAGTGAGAGAGTAAAACGAAACACAGCTTCCAAATTTGGAGATGTTTTTAAAAGAAAAAAGAAATCACTCCAAAATATGTTGAAACTATTAGAAAGGGGCTGATCTCAGTAGAAATGTCTTTGTCCAGGAAGGCATTACCAACAAAGCAAATGCAATAAATATGTACAAAGTTCATAAAGATGGAACTGTGAAATGCTTCAACGTTGGATTTTGTGTAAATCCTTCTTTACCAATAATTGGAGCTAGTCCCGATCAAATTTGTTACGACAAAAGTAGAGAAGAATTTGGTTTATTTGAAATTAAAACACTGGCCAAAGCAAAAAAGGAAGGATATACTGTATCTCAAGCAACTGACAAAAAACTAGCCCCTTGCTTGAAGAAGGACAAGAATGGAGAGATAAGTTTAAAGGAGAACCACAATTATTATTTCCAAGTTCAAGGGCAACTGGGTGTGACCGGTTACAAATGGTGTGATTTCTTTTTGGTTACCGGAAATGATTCTTTTTGCCAAAGGATTAATTTCAACAGTGATATATTTAATGATTTAATGGTTCCAAAATTGAGTGAATTGTATTTTAGTCATTTTTAATTAACATTTTTATTTTTTACAGCGCCAGAGTTTTGTAATTATTCATTTACTGTTTCCCTATTTAATAATGACGCTCTTCTAAAATTAACTAAATAGGTACATATTTTCCATACATACATATTTTAATATTCGGTTAATTTTTAGCTCCCTAATAACTCTTTCAACATGGATTCTTAAGTTTGCTATGTCTCTGGTTTGTTTCACTTCCGCTTCAGTGAGTTGTGTTCTATCCTTTAAAAACGGTGGTATGTTTATGGTAGCACCAACGTTTTGCAACTCCTCTGCTATTAAAAATCCTCGGTCAACCGTAACTGAGTCGTCGCGTTCTAATTTTTCATAAAGACCGCTACTATTTGTGATCTCGAATGAGCGCAAAATATTGGGGAGCATAAACGGAAAGTTTAACTCCTCCTTCGTTTCGTCTTCGTCACACCGCTTATTGGACGGCGTCGAAAACCCCGCCTTAATTTTCACCCTCAGCTGTCAGTCAACTCTAGCTTTAGAATATGTATACAGTACGCAAAGAGAAGGGTAATAGCAAAGCTAGCCGTAGCCCAGAGGTAAAGCGATCGACAGTTTTTTCCTCGTGGATTGTTTTAAAACCCACGCTAGCGCGTTCGAGCCTACCTTGAAATTTTGGTTAAAATTTTTTATTTATTTTAAGCTATTTAATTCATTTACAAAATATTATTTTAAATTATATAAATTATTTATTTTAAATAATATGAAAAAATAATATTTTAAAAAGTAATTTGAAATATAATTTTAAATATATTTTGGAAAATGCCAGGTGTTGATTTCGTTAAAATATACGAGATGTCGCCAGTGTTTCCACTTTGCGGCGAAAAGGTCCGTTTTTGGCGAAAATCGAGTCTCAGTCTCTCAGACCAAGCTCAGACAGCCTTGAAAATAAGGATTTTTTTATTGGACAATGTCCAGTGTCTTGTGCTTATTTCCGGCCCTGAACTGGCTATATAAAGCGGTTTCTCCATGAGACTCCATTTCACTTCCTCTGCGTTTTCTCGCTCCTGCAAGTCTGTTTTCGATGTGAATTATTGACTGTGGAGCTACTCTTCTTAATGCTATTTCTACATTAATTAATCCAGCGAGATAACCTAGTTTTTAATTTTATTTCATATTTATTGCTTTATTATAATAGGAGATAGGACTTATAATCTGTGCTTAATTTATGCGAGATGTGGCGCATCATTGTAATGGTCCTCTTGGGACCCTTGTTTCTTTTTGGTTACATTGGTTATTACCATTGTGAAAATTTAAACTAGGTAGATCGTTTTCTATATAACCGTATAGGTCTAAAAAGTCCTCTTTAGATCTAAATCCTGTGTAAAATTCTAGTTGTTTATCATTTGCACTGATGTTTTCAAAGTTAAACGATTTTGCAGAGTTTCATGCAAATTTTCTTCTAAAGCACATAGCCTCTCCTTCAATTTGGCGTTTTCTTCAATGAGACAAGCCATTTTTGACTTAAGAATTGACATTTCCAATTTAAGTCCGGCTTCATTGGTCCCTGATATCTCATCGCCTTGCGTTTGACAATAATTGTGGTCTAAAGACACATTTTGTTTCAAAAAACTTCATCACAACTTTAGCTAAGACTACGATACCTGTAAATACTATTGTCATCCGTTTGTCTGAAACATTAGAACATCCAATATTCGTATTTGGCACAGTTTCAAAGGCTGCAGCTTCCGGTAGTAAAAGATCAATTGATATTATAATTGAATTTGGGAATACAAATTTCGACATGTACATAAGGTAAACATCATCCTTTCTCTTTACACCTCTTTTTCGAAAATGTGCGCCCCAACAACACTGTTCTTACAAGGATTCCACGAAACGTGAGGTCAGGCTTAGTAGAAAAACCCTGGCATAAAACGAAGCGTATTCTTCGAACCCATTCTTCGCGGACACATTCATTTCTGGGGAACTTATGTAAAGAAATACCATTGTGGTTTCTGGTGTTGTTTTTTCTTAGTAGTTCTTCTTTTTTAAGACCAGATCCGTATTGTTTTCTAACATTTTCTAACGTTCCGTTGGCTCTTCTTTTAACGGATTCTTTAAGATTTTCGCCTTTAACTACGTCGCTTAAAGCGTTTTGAGACGTTCCTATTAATTGTTTTCCAACAAACTTTGCTCCTTTCACTAGAAAAGGGGCGACGTATCTACCGAATCTGGCCAGTATAGTTTCAATACCAAATCCGGTTTGTCCCCCATATCCCCTTTGAAACGGTCTTCCCAGATATACGCTATTTATAACCCCTTGACCCGTTTGGGCTTGATTTAAGTAATAAGTATTATAATAACATTGCTGATGGTTTTTTTTTCTATCGCCGCTGTTCGACGCATTTTATATGTAATTTACAAGACAAAGTCCCGAATTGAAATGGGACGTTTTTTCCTAGATGATTCCTTATATCTATGGTTATCGTATCGAAATATTTTTTGGATAAGGGGATATAATGGGGGGAATCGAATGTTTTGACGATCGTAGAACCGTGTTTATTATTATAGTAATCCACGGGTACGTTTCTCAATAAAGGCACTGTCGAATTACCGACAATTTCGTTTTCGATAATATCCGTATAAATATATAATTCGGAAGGTACGTGAAAATTAAGACGCGAGGGATATTGGCTTGTGCCCTGCATATTTTTATTATCGACAAATCCTAAAATATCCGCCAAATGACGACTTAAACTTAAAAAAGCCGTCGAGTCGATAGATTCTTTATTTTTCTGTTTTACTATTACGTGACCGCTAAATACATCGTGAATTAATTTTATAAATGCCGAATTACATATTTCGGTATTGTTAATAACTTGCGATATATGATCTATAGATTGATAATTTCCAGCCCTAATATCCTCCACGTAGTATTTATCAACGTGAACTTCTTAATCTTTTTTCTCTTTTTTGCTTCTCGGAACTGTCAACGACTTCCCCGGGTGGAGAATGGGCGGTGGTAACAGAAAGGCGCTAAGAAAGGAGAGGTTTTTTAAATTTTTCTTTCTTTCGTTTGCAAGCTTTTGAATGTATTTATTTTTTCCTCGCGAGTTTTTCTTTTTCGTTTTCTTTTAAAACGTTATAGAAACTGTTTGTATATTTAATTTCTACTGAAGCTACTTCCCAATTTTTATCGGAACTTTCTAAATTAATAGGATTAGGTAATTTTGTAATATACGAGGAGATTTTGTTCGAAGGGAAAAAATCCATAGAGGAATCATTCGGTAGCGTCAGGTAAAATCCCGATTTTTTCGACATTTTCGGCTAACACCCAATATTTTTGAGATGTGGGTAAACCTAAAAATTTCACAAAATATTCTAGTTTTCCTTTACGTTTTATTTTCTTGGGAATAGATTCTATTTTGAAACTACGAGGCTTGGAGCATTTAAACCCAGAGGAGGGGTGCGTCAGTTGTTGACTGTAGAAATACCCTTTTATATCTGAACCTTCCAAGTCATGCAATTTATATAAATGAGGAAATCTCGATTTAAAAATATCGACAATTTTAAATACTTCGATCGAAAAGTTGTCTTCGTACCCTTTAGCGAAGGCTGATTTCAGTTTCGACTATCGAGACGCGTACGTAGTCCCCCAATTGAAATTAAGGAGTCTTAACGATTATTTTCTTCGTTTTCTGGTCTTTTTTATAAAAATTTTTATAAACTCTTGAAATATTGGTAGGGTTGACGTTATTCGGAGCCATTTTAATACTCGAATGATAAGCCGAATTATAGGCGTTAAGAAAATTATAAATTTGAACGATGTATCTGTAAATATTATAATGGGTGAAATATTTATGCATTCGTGTTTTAATCATTCTATTGAATCTATCTACGAAAGGGGCGTGGTGAGGTTCGGAAGTCATCGTGTCGAATTTAATATTTCTTTCTTGAAGAAACTTTCTGACTTTGAAATTAACAAACTCTTTGCCCGAATCGAAATAGATTTTGCGAGGCGAATTGCTTTTATCCGGAGAGAACATAATTTTTAAACCTTTCAATACTTCGTCGGCCGTCTTTCGCTTTAAAGGGACAATGAAACCTTTTCTAGAGAAACAATCTATACCCATTAATAAATAATTGAAATTATCGTTATATTGAGAATAGGCTTTCATATCGACTAAATCCAATTCGAATCTGTCGCCGATATTAAAAACTGGTACTTTAAGTCTAGGAATTTTTTTTAAAGGAGTTATGTGTAAAGTATAAGCTTCTTAAGTTTGCAAAATTCGCGTATATTTTTTCTCAAAATTCCTTTATCTTTTACGGCCTTATATAAAGATTTGATACTCGAAAATGAAGCGGGATGCGAAACGTCGAAATAGATTTCGTTTAAGGATTTTTCTTGATTGTTCGATAAGTCTCCCATCCTCCTTTGTTAAATTTTTTCTTTTTTACTCCAGGGGTTATTGTAAGAACGCGTTTTCTTTTAGGTTTTAAAATTGACCTATTCAGCGTTGTTGCGGTAGTAGTTTTATTTCTAAGTCAACGAACTCGGGGTTGTTGTTAATTGAAATGTTTGTGGTGTTGATGGTGGTGGTGGGGTCTGTTGTTGTTGTTGTTGAAAAAGAAATAATGGTTTAGTTTTTTTAACGTAATTTTCGACAAATGGTTCGAATTCTTTCCATCCAAAAGGTGGGGATAATAAAACGTTTCCTTCGCCGAAATATTTAAAAGCGTAAAAACTAATTCGCTAATATCGCTATTTAATACTCGAAAATCGTCTATTAAAACGGATCCGTCTTTATCAGACCACTTTGCTCTTCTTTCGTTAGTCAACAAATAATTTAAAATATCTTTCGCGCGTGATCTATATTCCATAGAAAATAAATTAATCCAGGGTTGTAAAGAATTATGTTCTTTAGGATTTTTAGTCGTTTGATATCTTTGCCATAATTGTTAATATAAAACCCCCTTTAGTTTTATCGTCTAAATTAACGTTGTTAATTATTTCGCGCATATCATTTTCCAAATTAGTTAACGTATTGACGTCGTTGGAAACCGGAGACGATTCGGGTTTTTCCTAGCGTACAAAAGTCACTTTTTTAGCGAATTTCATTTTCTAGAACTAAATAAAGATCCAATGACAGACGCGGCCAAGGGTAAAGGCAGAGAAAAGATTCCTCCGCCTTTATGATTAATTAATATCGATCTTTTTAATTTCCAATTAACTTTTTTATCGGCGATTTTTCTTAATTTATTTTTATATTATATAATTTATATTATATTTGTTCGAACTTAATTCGAGATTTCCGTTAAGGGAATTCGAGATTTCCGTTAAGGGTATTAATCGCGACTTCGCTTAGTTTCGATAAGTTCTTTATTGGCGTTTTTCAAAAGACCTAAACGTTGATTTCTTTTTAATTTACTTAAAGTTTTAATTAAATGTATATTCCTTTTAGCTAAACTTTGACAAAAATTTCCTTTCCTTCGTCGTTTCGAAGAAGGTCTTTTACGTTTCATAGCCATCTTAAAAATGAAGCTAGGTATCGAAATCTATCTTCTTTTATTTAGGAACGTAGATGGTAATTTTTTCATTTGGGAAAATATTAGTTCTAATTCTCCATTCCTCGGAACAATTTTGACTTAAATCGAATAATAAATAAGAATAAGGATTTTTGGTAGCGTCTTTGTAACTTTCTAGAATAAATTTCCAATTACTGGGATCGATTTGTTTGAATAAAAAATTGACTTGCATTTTATCTCTAATTTGCCTAAATAAAACATTTTATCTCTAATTTGCCTAAATAAAACAAAATATTTTGAGTTTAAAGATATTTCTCTTATATTTTTATGAAATAAATTTTGTACTAAAAATAAAACCGATATATATCTATGATGACTATATTTAGTAAATATATCAGCTATTAAAGTACTTTTATTTTCGCTCATTAAATCGTCAATTATCATTAATATATTTTTAGAACCGTCGCAAATAGTAATATCATCCAGTAATCCACGAATAAAATTAATATTACTACTTTTAATATCGTCATAAAAAGGTTGCCATTCCGAATAATAATAATCAATTTGATCAATTTTAAGTTTAAACATACATTCTAATTTTTTAATAATTCTATAACAGAGTACTGTTTTACCGCTACCGGAACTACCGGCTAACAAAATCGATGCTGGATGTTCGAAAAGTATTATCATACGTCTTACTTCGAACTTTATATAAATACGAATGAATCAAAAATAAGAAAAGCTATTAAATAAATAATAAACGCGTTCGCGCGCGCGAATTTTACGCACACGCGCGGATGGAGGCCGCCCCCTCACCCCCCCCCAAAAACATTTTTGGACGGACAAAGTCCCTCCAAATAATTTTTTTTGAAGTATTTTGTAAGAAAAAAAAGACTTCTGCTTCTTGACTATTTACTAAATTCTTCTTCTGCTCTAACCTTTACCACCAAGGTTATCATTAAGCTGACAAACTTTTCTGTACCTACATATAAAATGCGGGGGACTGTTTCTTCTATTTTCAACAAAAATTCTTACCTAAAAATACCCTTTTTCTCCTATACTCTTTGGAGAAAAAAACTTCACAACTTTCTCTTTTGGGGAGGAGTGGTTACTTCGTCCACCATAATCTAACTTAAAATCCCAAAAGTAAAGAGATGTAGTTGTTACTAGGAATCCTTTAAAGAACATTCATTCATGTCAATGTTAACTGCTACTGGCCCTTTACTCTTCCACCTAAATAAACTTCATCGGTGGTCAAAAAGACCATATGATTTTGGAAACCCTCTTTTTACTATCCCTCTTCTCTAAATATAAAGAGCATTTTGGCCTATTTCGGGACCATCATTTTTGACTTGACCCAACTCGAGTTCGGACTTTTTTAACGGTTTTAAGTAGTCACTCTAAAAAAATGGATCGAAACGGACGACCCGATTGGTAAGTAGTATGATAATAATATTTCTTTATTAGGGGCCTAGTTATATTTATTGATTTGTTTCTCTCTTACAGTTTTTTGCACGGCGTTGATAGGCCATTTTCTCCTTCCCCCTTTCATGAACTTCAAAATTTGGCCCCTTTTGAAAATTTTCAATTTACAATTCCTTCTCCTCCCGTATCGAACAACGACTCCGAAACTGAAGAACCGTCTTACACCTTAACACCTTGGTGTAGAATGCCAGGACCCTCTTTTGAAACCCTCAATTGTCACTCGGACATGTAATTGTTTCTGATTTTATTTCTTACTAAAATCGCTAACACAACCTCACACGTGTCTTCATTTCACAATTTTTTATTTTTTTTTATAGAGTCAAAGGAATGGTAGAACAATACGTTCAAAGTTTGCGCCCTTTCATCAACGACGAGGAATACGTTGAATTGTTGTTGTCACATGTGAATAGACTGGTAGAACACAACACTGTTAATAAAAATGGCCAAAAAAGAGTAGTGTTTAACATTACTAGAAAAACATTTAACCCTTTTTTTAATTAGTCAATACGTTAATAATTGCAAGGGTTTCGCGTAAGTTTTTTTTCAAATATCTTAAAACTAGTATTTTTGTTTATATAGTTTATTTAATTATTATTTTTTAATCAGCATGCTGTTGGAATTAGTCCAGCTTCGCACTTTCCGAGCGAGGATGCAAATAATTCAAATAAACATCGAACAAACCATTCGCCACGGCCAATTAGACGAAAGCTTATTTGAAGGAATATTTTGCATTATTACACATGCTATTAACAAATATTGATTGAAAAGAATCTTTTCAATTCAAAAGAATTTTTTAATATTCTTTTAAAGAATTTACAATTTTTAAAAAAAAATTTGTTGATTTTATTTTAAATTTTTCTAAAAAAAAACACGATGAATCAAAATAATTTGTTGTTTTTTATGAAAATGATATTTTTTGTAAAAAAAAATAGTTCATAAACATAAATAAAAAACAGTTTAAATTTGTAAATTGCGTTTTTTTCACATTTTAGACTTACATTCCTTTAAAGTTTATAACCGTATGGTACAGTTTCGAAATTATTAGGTAAATTTCTTACTTTATCTAATATTATTCTGTATACTTTAGTTTCATCGCGACAAACAACAATATGATTTGGTAATCTTCTTATTTGTTTCGGAATACGTATTTTCAAAACAGTAGTTTCATTTCCTTCAATTTCAACGCTCAATAAAGCTTTTAGGTTTTTTATATTTATAATTTTTCCAGAATTAGTGTCTAACCTAAATCCTTTCACTTTAGTAATATTATATTTTTCCCCCGAGTCAGGATCAAATATTGTCATGCTATAATTTTTAGGACCTCCGCTTACGAATAATTGACAATATTGTAACCCTCAATAGAAATTAACTAAATAGGGAGATTCTCCCGAGGGCCATAAAAATGAATCAAAGACAACTTACTTTAATTATCCAAAAATAGAAGAATTAATCTTCTTGACTTTTATTAATAACTCCAAAACAAAGGGATAAACCCGCACTAGTCATACACTTCAACTGGTAAACTAAATAACAACTTGCTCTCTCTGAGAGCTGACTACCGACTGACTAACAAAAAAACTAAATCAAAGATTTTGATAGGAGGAGGAGCATGTAACATGGAGGCATATATACCCTGCCAGATCCAAGGAGTAGAAACTCCAAGGAATCTGGCAGCCATGTTACATACCCCCTCTTTAGGAACTCTTTTTATCATGAATAATAACAATATGGACAAGTTGGGAAAACCAAAATATTACCTCTCCGAGTCGGGGAAAAGACTAGTATAGGACTCAATATCGAAATACTAGAGCAACATTTTTTCGCTTTGTTTTGTCTAACGAGGCTTAAGTCATTGAATAGTTATCTCTACATTGTCAAAATATATAATAATCCGCTAATCCTAGGTTTCAAATCATTATTTACAAAGAATATATAAGTTCTATGTTAAATTTTATTATCTGATGCATACCACTAACCCGATAGCGATTATCCCTTTCACTGATCTAACTGCTACCATGATGCTTTCTGCTATTATAAAATCTAAATTTGATTATTTAAACGTGTATTTAACTTTCGGCTCACTCTGAACCGTTAATGTCCCTTCATTACAGACACGATAATCAAAACCCAGAGTTTACTACACCTCAGGTCTCAATTATTTACTCTTTGGTTCACTAAGCCTATTGCGGATCAATCTTGATTTGCCCGACAGAATCCAGGCCATAGCTTTCGTCTTGAAGTACCTAAACCAAGGATTATTCTATATACAGATGTAGTATAGCTTAAGTAATATATAAACAGCCATTTCAAATAATAATATTAAAAAACATCCTTGGAATATCAAAATGAAACAGAGCTTTAAAGCTACAAAAGTACTAAATGCATCGTAATTACGAAAAAGATTTCCACATATTCACTTCATATTATGGAAAAAGTGAATATTAAGGTTCTGTAGGATTTCTTAACACATCAAAACAAAGCGAACTGCTAACGCGGCGCACTAGTGTGACAACGGACAGACACACACAGACAAAAACATAGACTGCTTTTAAACTCTTTCCGTATTAATTTTGAATTGAGAAAAGAGATTATCTTAAATATTAAAATAAATATAATTAATATTTAGTATGTTCTTCGCTAGTTGTTCGCCTTATTGAGCGTTACATCGTTTTAAAAAAGAATAATTAAACAATCTTGAGAAATTTGACTAATATTGGCGTTTGAAATGAAGCATACGCCGGTTGCTTCGCCTTACTCAAATAGGTAGTATATAAAGGATTCGAATCGCAGCTGTAGATAAGAACATCGCAATTGCGTGAACCTTGGAGGAAGACCCCTCCATTGGAAGGCTAGACGTTTCTCGTAACCCTAGCCGATCGCCGCGTATGTCTTAACCTTAAGGGTGATGGTGGTGTTAGAAGCCAGGTGTACAGACTGGTGTCCATGTGGGATGGACAAAAACAAAGACCGGAAGATGGTGGTGTTAGAAGCCAGGTGTACAGACTGGTGTCCATGTGGTATGGACAAAAACAAAGACCAGATGATGGTGTTAGAAGCCAGGTGTACAGACTGGTGTCCATGTGGTATGGACAAAAACAAAGACCAGATGATGGTGTTAGTAGCCAGGTGTACAGACTGGTGTCCATGTGGAATGGACAAAGATGAGAAGGTGATGGTGTTTAGAAGCCAGTAAGTACAGACTGGTGTCCATGTGGGATGGACAAAAACAAAGACGAGAAGGTGGTGGTGTTTAGAAGCCAGTAAGTACAGACTGGTGTCCATGTGAAGTGGGCGAAAGACTAGAAGATGGTGGTGTTTAGAAGCCAGTAAGTTCAGACTGGTGTCCATGTGGGGTGGACAAATGAACAGAGTTGTTAGACAGGCAATGGAGTAATAACCTGTAAGTTGAATACAACTTCCGGGACTGTAAATGCGGTCTGGAAATTGAATACACGTTTGCTCCGATTTGCAAACTGCGAACGCGGTCATGTGGGTGTAACAACAGACAGACACACAGACAGACACACACACAGACACGTCGAAATTAGAACCTCTCCGTGACATACGTCACTCGGAGAGGTAAAAAGGAAGGTTACCCCGAGGAACCTTAAATGTTTTTAGCAGTGGTGAGGTAATTTTTTAATTATCACAATTTTTTTTTCTATTTCTTGCTTTCTTCTTTCTTGTGTTTTTCTTCCAAACGGGCTAGTCTTCGGGCTTCTCTACGTTTCTCCGCTGCTTTACTTCTTTTGTTGGGACAGTCCGATACTACATGATCGCCGCTTTTATGGCCAACAAATAACTGTATTCCAAATTAACGGGTGCGTAGCGTCAGGAACTGTAGATGGGACTAGCTGTTTAGGGAAGTTTCTTTTTGCTACCTACCCCATCGAACCAAAAATTTCCCAATTTTCTTCATCTTCACCATGGTTTCCCGGTAAGGGTTGCCATTTATGGGAAGAAGGAAGTGGAAGAGGATTAGGAGATGCGTTTACTCGAATAGGGTTATGGTCAGCAAGAGCTAGCGCCCTAAGTGTAGGGTATGCCGTGACGGGTTCAAGGACTATAGGTTGTGGAGTAGCGGGAGGCAAGTATGGAGTCAGCGAAAAAGGATCGGAAGCCGCTAGGGAAATCACTTCTGATATAGGGTGAAACCCAGAAGTTCCTTCTTGACAGGAGGAAGAAGAAGAAGACGCAATCAACGGAACAGTTCCACTAGGATCTAGTAATTCCTCTATTTATTCCTGAGGGACTTCTATAATTAGCGATTCTTTCTCCGAGAAAGGACAATTGATTGCAGAATGCCCCTGGGCACGAATCCTTAGAGTTTGTGAACCGATTAGGCATATAACAGTCGCATGCTTGATGTCCAAAGTCGTTACAATTTCGACATCGTTCTAGTCCGCTTTTTTCCGTTGGACAATACTTTTCCAAAATTTCAACCGACTTCCCCGTCAAGCTTGTCGGCTTTGATGTCGTACAATCTTCCTTTTAATTTCCCTAGGTAATTCAAAACGCCACGGAGCGGCCTCATATTTCTTCGCCATCTATAAAGATATGTTATTAATAAAGTCTCTTAGAGGCTTGGGAGATAAACTCCCATGGGAAAAAAGAGATTGGCTCTCTTGAAAAACAGAAATGTTCCCTTGTTAGGTTCGGGACGTTATTAGTCTGGAGGTAAACCTGGACCTCATACGGTGACCTTAATCTTTTATTGTCGGGAGGTCGGTAATAGATATCGACTTCGTTACCTCCTGGCCAAACCGTTGCCCTCTTACACACTTCTCTTCGCCATCCCAATCGAAAAGGTTCTAAATAAATATCGGGTAAGGTAGCCCTGTTTAATCTAGGAGATCCCATAGACTCCGATAACGTGGTCGATGAACTATCAGACGCAAGCAGCGATTGGGAAGTGTGTTCATGAGGTACTATCTCTTCCGAAAAGCCAGAAAAAGGTGAATGGTGTAACGCCGGTTCCGATACTGATTTGTAGAGAGCTGCAAAATGAAAATATTAACCTCCAACTCCTTCCAACTCCAAGGCAATACACAACAATGACTCCAATTTCTCCCAATGCCATAATCAAAAGTTTCAACTCCGCCAAGCGAAATGTAAAACTCCTCCCAACTCCTTCCATGAAAATTAAAATTTCTTAAACTCCTCCCAACTCCTTCAATGAGAATTAAAATTTCTTAAACTCTTCCCAACTCCTTCCATGAAAATTAAAATTTCTTAAACTCCTTCTAACTTCGTCCATTAAAACCTTTCTAGATTCTAGTCTTTGGAAGATTTCTTTACTCATTAGAATTGAAACAAGTTGGGAAAACCAAAATATTACCTCTCCGAGTCAAGAGGTCTACTACTACAAAGTTATTTACCTAGATATGGAATTATTTCACTTTTTTGAAGTAAAAATTTACGAAATATTGAAGCACTATTCCAAGTCTACGCTTCAGCTGACAGCTACATTCACAACTGGTTAGCAGTGTAAACACTACCGTCTCGTCTCACCTCAACAATATTCTTAGCTTGCCAACATGAGCGTCAACGTTAAATAATACCAAAGCTAATTTGTAGCTAGACGCACTGATAGTCTATGCGCACCATAAAGAGAATAAAAACTCTGTAGTTTAGCCCTACTAATCTAATTGCCACCATGATCTTTTCTTCTATTATAAAATCTTAACCTGATTATTTAAGAGTGTATTTAACTTTCGGCTCACTCTGAACCGTTGATGTCTCTTCATTTCAGACGCGAAAATCAAAACCCAAAGTTTACTTCACCTCAGGCCTCAATTATTTACTCTTTATTTCACTAAGCCTATTGCGGGTAATACTAGATATACCTGCCGGAGTTTAGATCTTAGCTTTCTTCATGAAATCACTAAACCAAGGATTATTCTATATACAGATGTAGTATAGCTTAAGTAATATGTAAACAGCCATTTCAAATAATAATATTAAAAAGAATCTTTGGAATATCAAAATGAAACAGAGCTTTAAAGCTACAAAAGTACTAAATGCATCATAATTACGAAAAATATTTCCACATATTCACTTTATATTAAGGATAAAGGGAATATTATGGTTCTGTAGGATTTCTTTACACATCAAAACAAAACGAACTTCTAACGCAGCGCACTAGTGTAACAACGGACGGACACACACAGACAAAAACATAGACTACTTTTTAACTCTTTCCGTATTAATTTTGAATTGAGAAACAAGATTATCTTAAATATTAAAATAAATATAATTAATATTTAATATTTTCTTCGTTAGTTATTCGCCTTATTGAACGTTACATCGTTTTAAAAAAGAACAATTAAACATTCTTGAGAGACTTGACTAATATTGGCGTTTGAAATGAAGCATACGCCGGTTGCTTCGCCCTACTCAAATAGGTAGTATATAAGGGTTTCGAATCGCAGCTATGTATAAGAACATCGCAATTGCGTGAACCTTGGCGGAAGACCCCGTCAATGGAAGGCTAGACGTTTCTCGTAACCCTAGCCGATCGCCGCGTATGTCTTAACCTTAAGGATGATGGTGGTGTTAGAAGCCAGGTGTACAGACTGGTGTCCATGTGGGATGGACAAAGAATAGAAGATGGTGGTGTTTAGAAGCCAGTAAGTACAGACTGGTGTCCATATGGAATGGACAAAGACGAGAAGGTAGTGGTGTTTAGAAGCCAGTAAGTACAGACTGGTGTCCATGTGGAATGGGCGAAAGACTACAAGATGGTGGCGTTTAGAAGCTAGTAAGTTCAGACTGGTGTCCATGTGGGGTGGACAAAGAATAGAAGATGGTGGTGTTTAGAAGCCAGTAAGTACAGACTGGTGTCCATATGGAATGGACAAAGACGAGAAGGTAGTGGTGTTTAGAAGCCAGTAAGTACAGACTGGTGTCCATGTGGAATGGGCGAAAGACTACAAGATGGTGGCGTTTAGAAGCTAGTAAGTTCAGACTGGTGTCCATGTGGGGTGGACAAATGAACAGAGTTGTTAGACAGGCAATGGAGTAATAGCCTGTAAGAGGAATACAATTTCCGGGACTGTAAATGCGGTCTGGAAATTGAATACACGTTTGCTCCGATTTGCAAACTGCGAACGCGGTCACGTGGATGTAACAACGGACAGACAGACAGACAGACAGACACACAGACACGTCGAAATTAGAACCTCTCCGTGACATACGTCACTCGGAGAGGTAAAAATAGAAAGTTCAAGTAAAACGTGTAGCTAATTAGTTTTTTTTTAAATTTGGCCTGAGATTGATTTCAAGAGTGCTTATAAATTATAATTTTCAAATAAGGAATAATATTTACTCGTAAAATTCTTCTTGACATTAAAACTTAAGATTTGGGGAAAAAAGGCGCTACGCGTTGTCGTTGAGTGATATTTTACGCTATTTTCTTAAATTAGCTAGTTCATTAAAATCGGACTGATTCGCTTCGCAAATGCTATTTTGAAGGACAAGGCCACGAACTTCACGGATCAAGAAATACTAACACTAGAGTTCATTCTGTTATTAGTTGTGCCTGCCAATATGCCTAGTTCCTTACTTTAATATGCCTCAAAGCTAGAAAGGAGACTCTTGTCAATGGGTGTAAGAGAAAAGGAAAGCGCCCGCGGCCCCATTGTGTGGGAGACTCACTGAGGGGACATGTCACGTGGGGTTACGGGTAAAAAAAAGAATTTCGTACGAAGCTTCTGAAGACAAACAACGCTAAAGTCCGCTATTAAATTTGAGCCCTACCACTTACCTGACTTAAGTATTCAACTCCGTAGATTTCCATGTTTTAAGATAAATTTCCATTGCCTCCCAACTCCGCAATTATAATTATCATTATTCCCATTGCCTCCCACCTCCGCACACGAAAACTTCCACTGCCACCCAACTCCATTTTTATCTCAGAAAAACATTTCCAACTCCTGGAGTTCCCATCGCTAAAACGCGGAACCCAGTGGGTTTCGGAGTTCTTCCACGGAGTTGCAGCTCTCTACTGATTTGTCAGAAGACGTTGATTTGTGTTCCGGCGTTAGAATTTCTTCTGTAAAACTGGAAGTTGACTTGTGTAGCTCTGGTTCCGCGACTGATTTTTCATGATCAGACGGGGAAGCCGCCCCTGCCGCAGAAGGCGGACTATCCGTAGAAGGATGATTGAGCTAGAAAGCTCGCATATCATGATAGCTATGGAGTAGGAGAGGAGGGTCTTCAAAAAGGGCCATGCCCGGTTCACAATCAGAGTCCGTTGGTTAATGTGAATCATCTGGAATACCAGGAGGGATCTGTTGATCCGCTGCTTGGTCATCAAAAGTAATTGATCTCGACGTATGAGGGACATCTGAAATAGCAGGAATGATCTGTTGATCAACTTCCTGACCGTCCTGAGTCGGTGACGGGGAAGTAGAAGATGATGATGATTCAGATGAAGTAGTTGAGGAAGTCTCCGCTGGTTGGTGGTACGCGCTACCACCGTCCGTTGAAGGTCTAGGCTCAGGATCATCTGCGACTTCGGATTGAGAAGCGGGGACATTTCCGGCATTGTCGAAGACAGCTACATTAGTCCAGTAGAGTTTTAGATGCTCTAAGTTGACTTTGCCTACATTTTGTCCTGAGTTAGCATCTTCTAACTCGTAAACTACGGGAGAATATTTTGCAACTATTTTAAAGGGACCTGCCCATTTAGGACTGAGCTTTTTCATAAGCTGACCTGTCGTGCTTGATAAAGGATGTGTTTCCATCCATACAAGGGTTCCTACATGAAATTCTAGAGGGCCATGATGGAGGTCATAGTATTTCTTCTGGTGAGCTTTGCCTAACTTAGATAATTCATTACTGAATTCTAATTGTTCCTTAAGAACTTTTAAATCTTTTGTGCGACTGGGGTCATCAGGGTCCTGAAGGGTTTCTAAATCCCAAGGGAGACGAGGCTCCCGCCCTAAATTCAAAACGAAAGGGGATCAGCCCGTAGTTTCATGGGGTGCAGAATTTATAGCAAATTGAAGAAGGTCAAGGGATTCATTCCATCTATCATGATGATTCCCTACATAGAAAGATATAAGCTCGCCTGTTACTCCATTAACTCGTTCGGTGGGATTTCCCTTAGGGGTATAGGGGGTGGTAAACTTTGGGTTAATTCTAAAAGCTCTGCATGTCTGCAGCCAAAGTTTCGAAGTAAACTGTACCCCTCTATCACTAAGGATAGCTTTAGGAGCTCCCCACCTAGAAATAATAGACTTGAAAGCTTGGACACAAGTCTTTGCTGTAATAGTTTTAAGTGGTGTCATTTCCACGAATTTAGTCATATAATCGACAAAGACTATTAGGTATTTGTAATGGTGTCTACTTTGGGGAAAAGGTCCCATAATATCGACACTAATCTGGTCCCAAGGACTTTTTTATCTCACAGGGTTTCATTAGCCCTCGCTTTTTCTATTCCTAGCCTTAAATTGTTGGCATAAGGTGCATCCGCGAACGTAGTACTGGACATCATTAACAATAGTTGGCCACCAATATCTAAATGTGACTTTGCTCAGGGTCTTATCTTTGCCCCTATGAGCTGATAATGAGTGGTCATGTAATAATCGCATGGTTTCTAGCCTTAAGCGTGGTGGTAAATAAATTTTTTCAGGATAGTTCCTGTAAGGTCTTCTATATAGAAGGTTATTTTTGAGTTCGAACATTTGTTGCCTAACTGGGTTAGGTCCTTGCAAGGAATTTATTATGGGGGAAGCAAAAGGGTCTTCCCTTTGAGATGTTTTTACATATTGTAATGTAAATACAGAATATCAGGCTCTATGATCTGGAGGACGTATCTGACCTTCAACAGAATCATTAGAGGACGTTGATGAACTACTACTACTACTGGTAGAATTTGAACTTGTGCTACTACTATTTGCATCCAAATTACTAGTAGAATTAGAAGTAGAGGAGCTAAAGTTTATGCTTAAGACGTTTATCGGGGCCAAAGCGTCAGCTACTACATTCTCTACTCCTTTCATATGCTTTCTTGTAAAACCAAAAGTTTGAAGGTACATTGCCCATTTAACTAGACGAGAATTTGGTTCCCTGATATTAAATAACCACTGGTCAGTAAGGACAGTGAATTTCTGACCTTCTAAAAAGGGCCTAAATTTCTTAACTGCCCAACAAATGGCTAAACATTCCTTCTCGCTAATGGAGTACCTCATTTCTGCGACTTTAAGTCCTGTACCAGCGTAAGCTATAGGAACTTCTACATTATCTTGAATATGGGAAAGATGGGCACCTAACCCGGCATCACTAGCATCCGTAGTTAAAATGTAAGGGTATTCCTTCTAAAGGAAGCTAAAGGATGAGCCTTACAAATTTCTTCCTTAATCTTTTCGAACGCCTGTTGCTGTTCGACACCCCAAATAAATTTTTAATCTTTTCCCCTTAGTTTGTTAATAGGGGCTACCATTTGGGAGTAATGATTAATAAAACTATTATTCCATCCTGCCATCCCTAAAAATCTTTGGACTTCCTTAATATTTTTAGGCGGAGGAAATTCTTAATGGCTTCTACCTTTGAAGGATCAAAATGCACTCCTTTTCCATAAACTATGTGACCAAAAATAACTGCTTCCTTTTGAGCAAACCGACATTTCTTTAACTAAAAGGTTGACCCGTTTCCTTTATTCTATTTAGGACGTATTCTAAACACGTTAAGTGTTGATCCCAATCCTCGCTAAGAGAGATCAAATCGTCTAAAGTAATCGGCGTCTCTAAAAATCTCGTCGATTAAACGTTGGAAAGAGCTAGGGGCGTTACAAAGCCCAAACGTGAGTACGTTAAACTCGAATTTTCCCATATGAGTCACGAAAGCAGTTTTAGGTCTTTTCTTATGGTGCATTTCTTCTTGCCAATTCCCGGATTTTAAGTCAAGGGTAGTAATAAATTAGGGTTTTCCCACTCTAGCTAGCATATCCTCTATATTAGGTAGGGGATACGGGTCTTTTATTGTAACACTATTTAGTTTTCTATAATCAATATAAAACCGATAGGGTTTCCCCCTTTTGTTTGATCAACTAAAACTACGGGCGAAGCCCAAGGAGATACTGAGGGTCTAATGATCCCGTCATGCAACATTTCCCTAACATGTTGTTCGATTATTTTTTTCTTCTGATCATTTACACGATAAGGCTGAGATTTGATGGGCGGACTATTACCCGTATGAATCTCATGGAAGGCTAGTCCTGTTCTTCCTACTTTATCCGAAAACAATTCAGGGAATTTTAACAAAAGGGATTCTAGTTGTAGACGTTGGTCATTAAAAATAGGAGCTGCGGAAACTGCTTCCCTGATGTTATCTAATATCTCCTGGTTTTACTGGATCATTTTCTGATGGAATTGAAAAAGTGATCTTCAAATTACCCACTAAACAATGTGAAGATTCAAAATCTAATTTTACCCTATATTCCTCAAGTAAATCTTGTCCCAATATAAAGTCACTAGTGAAGGAAGGAACGATACAGAATTTAAATTTAAATTGTTTTTCAATTTCAATGGACTTAAGAGAGAACTCTAGTTCGTGAGAACCTTTCGTAAAAGTTTAACGGCCATCGCCCCAAACTATAAAATCTAACTGTTCATCTTCAGGTAGCTCTGAAGAATTTCAAAATTTGCAAATCTTTTGCCATTGATCTAAGCTAATAAAAGAAGCATCTGCCCCGCTATCTAATTTTGCGTGTACTGTCGCGTGTTCAAATATAACGGGAATAGTAACCCTTTTATGAATGGAACCTTTCTTCACGGATTCAATCCTCAAAGGGAACGCGACACGCTCCTTGATAGGGATTTTTATTGTGCATCGGGAGAGGGACCCTGAGGGATCTCTCCCGACTTGCTGGGTTGTTTATCAGGGCAGTCGGTAGCGTAATGTCCAGTCTTCTGACATATGAAACAAGTAGGCGGGTTAAATTTTCTAGCTGGGGATTTGGTTCTATACCTAGACCTTGAATTAGGTCGATAGTTATTTCCTTGTACATTTGGGATCATTGACCTATTTTGGTTTCCCATATTTTTATTAGGATATTCCCAAGGTAGGGCATTCTGATTATAATACATAGGTTGAGGGATCCAATTCATGGCATAAGGCTGAGGAGCAAATGCCCCATTATTTCGGGAATCCCTAGCCCTATTCGACTGCTTAGGAGGAGATTATTTCTTCTCAGTAGGCTTATCCTCCTTGTGCAGGTTTCTTTCTACTGTTTTTAAACCTGTCCTTAACTGCTCAAGAGTCGTAAATGGCATAAAAAGGAGAGGAGCTTCCAACTCTTTTTTAAGGTTACTTTTTATAATGTTAACTAATTCCTTTTCCGTTAACGGCAGATTCATTCCCAGATTTAATTTTGTTACTTACCCAATAAATTCTTCAACAGATTCTTTATCTTTCTGCCTCCTTTGGGAAATTTCTAATCTAAGTTTTGAATCTGCTTCAGAGTCCCGAAATTGAGCTTTAAAATGTTTCTTAAAACTTTTCCATGTTAGCTTAGGATGGTTCGGGTTAGTTTGACGTACCGAATCATATCTCAGGGTTAGATTTCTAAACCAGAGGGCATGCCCTCTAAGCAAGAGAGGCAAAGCAAATAGACTCTCTTTATCTGTAAGTTTATGGAACTTTGAGAATTCCTCATAAGAAATGAAAAACTCTGCGGCACTTTCATTTGGTGAACCCGAAAAAGCTAACCTTTCAGGAGGGATAACAGGGGTTCTAACAGCTGAAGGAGCTGGAGAAATATCTTTTACTAAATTTGCATTAGCTTGTACTAGTTGAGGTAGGGCATTTGCTATTACCGTGAAACTATTCACCATGGCCTGAAATAAGGGGAGTAAATGATTTCCTACATCCTCAGCGGATGTATTTGGACCAAATTGGAAAGTACTAGGAGGAATTTGAGGGATATTTCCTGTAGTTCCCGTTGCAGAAGGTTGTTGAGGATCATTCCCGGTAGGCCTAGGAGGGAAGTATTCTCCTCCCTATTAGGATTAGGATTACGCTGTGATTTATTCTTAGACTGTAAAGTACTGAAAAAGCGAACTTTTGGCCTAACACTAGGTACTTCTGTATCGGAACCTGATGGATTATTCCCAGCAGAGGAACGGATAGTTAAAGGGGTAGAAGACCCCGCAGGAGGAGGAATGCCTCTCATTGGAAAGAGTTGATAGGAAGTTTCTCCCGAGGCTAAAGGGTTTAAGTAGGAAACAATAGTCTTCTCTTCCTTTTTCTTTCTTGTTAAGTCCTCCATGCAAAGCATGTTGTTGAAGGAAGCTGCAAGATCTTCCTCCCGTTCTGCTGGTAGTAAGGAATCGAACTCCTCTT
Source organism: Phalangium opilio (assembly GCA_019434445.1). Taxonomy (NCBI): domain Eukaryota; kingdom Metazoa; phylum Arthropoda; class Arachnida; order Opiliones; family Phalangiidae; genus Phalangium; species Phalangium opilio. Next base: position 171,876 of record JAEQBA010000952.1, on the reverse strand, counting down.
CCGAATCTTCTTCATTATTGAAATACGGTTGATCGCCGTCGTCTTCGTCCTTCTGGGTCGATCTCCATTTTTTGTTATTCATAGGGTTTTGACCGTGGGCCATTATTATAGAGTTTATTAATTAATACAACAATACTAATTTTAATTAATTACAGTCAATTTGGATTAGGTAAATGATAAATTAATAGGGTAAACCAGCGTAATTAATCACCGAGAGAGCCGAGGCTTAATATCCCGCGTGGGGGGCGTTGAAATCTCGCCGGTAACAACAACAAGGTTTTAGGGACAAAACCGAGGCTTAAGGCCTACATGTATCGTGTCCCTGTTCGGGCGCCATTTATGTAACCCTCAGTAAAAATAAACTTAATTCAAGGGAATAATTTCCCGAGGGCCATAAAATAAATTAGGACAACTTACAGTTTTAATCCAAATTCAATAATAATTTTATTTCAGTTAACCGATGTAGGGATAAACCCGTAACCGAACTAGTATACAAAAGTCGATCCGTCTTCGGAGAAATCAACAAGACGGTCCAAGGGCTCGTAATAGTAGCCACATCGTACGAGTGAATAGCCCCTCTATACCCTACCCTAATGAGTGGATAACCCCTCTATAACTTACCCTAATGAGTGAATAGTGCTTTCTTTTACAATGCTTAAATGATTTACCGTGCATAAAATCAGAGTTAATAGCCCCTCGATGCCGTACTCTAAACAGTGATAAAATTATAACCGTATAAACTTACTTACGCTGTAATTCTAATATTCCGGCGAATCGAAGAACAGATATTTATGCCCAGAAACGTTTGAAAGCGAAAGTTTAGTTATAGTGACTATCCCCTCGAATTAACTTTAGCAATGCTAAAATGATCAAACGCGTAACGCTCATTTAACACTATGTTAGCTCTATCTAAACCCATACCCCAAAGATACAAGTTCAGAAGTATCCGACCCCAAAGATACAAGTTCAGAAGTATCCGACCCCAAAGATACAAGTTCAGAAGTATCCGACCCCAAAGATACAAGTTCAGAAGTATCCGACCCCAAAGATACAAGTTCAGAAGTATCCGACCCCAAAGATACAAGTTCAGAAGTATCCGACCCCAAAGATACAAGTTCAGAAGTATCCGACCCCAAAGATACAAGTTCAGAAGTATCCGACCCCAAAGATACAAGTTCAGAAGTATCCGACCCCAAAGATACAAGTTCAGAAGTATCCGACCCCAAAGATACAAGTTCAGAAGTATCCGACCCCAAAGATACAAGTTCAGAAGTATCCGACCCCAAAGATACAAGTTCAGAAGTATCCGACCCCAAAGATACAAGTTCAGAAGTATCCGACCCCAAAGATACAAGTTCAGAAGTATCCGACCCCAAAGATACAAGTTCAGAAGTATCCGACCCCAAAGATACAAGTTCAGAAGTATCCGACCCCAAAGATACAAGTTCAGAAGTATCCGACCCCAAAGATTCAAGTTCAGAAGTACCCGACCCCAAAGATTCAAGTTCAGAAGTACCCGACCCCAATGATTCAAGTTCAGAAGTATCCGACCCCAAAGATACAAGTTCAGAAGTATCCGACCCCAAAGATACAAGTTCATTATAGTGATTACCCATTTTAGTGATTATCCCCTCGAAGTAATGCTAAAATGATCAAACGCATTACGCTATCTAAACCCACATTTGAATTAACCGTCAAAACGTTCCAGTCAATCATAACATAGATGGCGATAGCTACCGAACGAGAATGAAAAGGGGAAAATCGTTATCTATTTAATTAGCACATAAATAAAAAGAAAATAAATATAAAAACCCTAAACATACAAATTCATAAGTATCCGACCCCACAGATTAAGAGGTACCCCACCCCACATCACCCCGACATTTTAGAGATAAAAATAAATAATAAAAAACTCGGGGTTTCTATCAAGTCTCTATGGCTCAATGGTAGAATCTTTGCTTACCACGCCAACGACCCGGGTTCGATTCCCGGCTGCGATCCGAAAAAATTTTTAATTAAAATTAAATCTCTAACCGAGCCCAGTTACCCCTATGGGTGGGTTGTGGTAATGTGGAGTTCCTTTTAAGCCAAAAAATAACGATAACGAAAGCGAAAACTCCGGCCACATGTACTACTACTACTACTACTACTACTACTACTACTACTACGGCTCGGGTCAAACTAAGAGCCTCATCGTATACTACGATGTGGCTAAAAACCGAACTCATTGAAAAAACTAAAACTGTGGAAGAGGGAGTGGCTTGTAACATGGAGGCTAGATATGCCCTGCCAGAACCAAGGAGTGGAAGCTCCATGAGTTCTGGCAGCCATGTTACACTATGCTTAATTAATATCGCTACAAACACACTTTTCCCACAACCAGTAACCCTGGCCACGAGACCAGTGAAAGGATGCAGCAAAGGAAAATCCATCTTTTGAAATGATTTTAACAGTTGGGGTACATACTCTATATATGGCCGCTTAGAAACTAAACTTGAAATAATGAAGTTACAATGTACGTACCTTCGAAGTCCTCGATGAAGAGAGTTGTTAACATGTAGAGAGCTTGGTTTGCCGTAAAATGGTCCAATCTTCGGGTGTTGAGTCTTTTATATTCGCGAGCGCAGTGACCCCTATACCCATATCTATGTTAAAACCCAAGATCTTTGAACCGATAGGAAGATCTATCACGATTTGAACTGATAAGGGGACCTGCTAAAAGTTTTGGTTCAGGCTTAGCGTAATTTCAAATTTCCATGAAACGTTCTGGTTCACGTGTAGGCCTATCATTTTAAAATTTCCCGCCATTACCCTCTGCAACGTTTCGAACTGATAAGGGTATCTACCATATTTCGAACTGATAAGAGCCATTCGAGCTAATAAGGGAATCTAACACAATTTGAAATGATAAGGCGATCTATCACGATTTGAACTGAAAAGAAAAGCTGGTACGAAGCCATAACAACAAAATGGCGGGCTCGGCAAATGGCGCAGAAATGGGGTTTTCATACTACAGAAGTATGCCTTGGAATACTGAGGATTTCACTCTGAAGTCCAGAAGGGAAGCTATCACATAATCTTCATCAACAACCTCTTCTTTTAAACGCTTTGCCATGTGCTGCAAAAGGTTATCCTTTAAACCCACAAGATAAGGACATGGCTTATTTCTAGTCTTTTCAAAACAAAGCAAGAGCTTTGGGATAACCAAAGACGCCACCGGGCTTGCTGATTGGAAAATATCGGTTGCAGCCTTAAACGGCTCCAGCAAAGCGTGCATTTCCTTGAGGATATGAATATCATTGTGTTTTGGTAAGGGCAGTCCTTCAGGGGTTTGCTTTTTTTCCCGCGCCATAATAATTAATATTTTTAACACTTCTAACATGTCAGGCTAAAAGAAAAGAAAGAAAAACCAGTCACTCACGGGAAAACAATAATTAAGTATATATAATTAAAATTTTTACAATTTAAAGCCTCTCCACAGCCACGAAGAAAGAATTCCACCTTGTCAAGCCAACTTGTTTAAGGTATTTTTTCCTGGTGACCATGGTCACTTTGAGGAGTGAAGAATCCAATTTATCCATTGGTTTACCTTTGAGCTCATTCTGTTAGATTATTTTGCATTTTTTCAAGGAAGCATTTGCTACAAGTTGCAATGAGTGAGCAACACATCGCTTCCTTTTCCAATAGGTTTGCGGAAAATCAATGTCACTATCTTCGACTTGAAAGTCCTCCTCATCTACAAAGCCTGATTCTTGTCCTTCCCCTCGTTGCAAGTCAATTGGTTGTTCATTTTCAACTCCAAGAAAAATGTCAGCCAAGCCACTCCAACATGGTTGAAACTTCAGTTGCGGGTCGCAGTCATTGCTTTCGTATACGTTACCATCTGAATCAGACCCAGATTCAATTTGCTTCACCTTCACCGTTGCAATTTTGTCAGCCTAATTTACTCCTTAACTTTTGAAGCATTGTCGGCACAAATGGAGTAAATCTAATAAGGATAGTATTTAAAAACAATATAAATTTTAAAAGAAATAATTTAATAGTATTTTTATAATTAATGATTTTCTTTATTATGATCTATCCCAGAATTGTTTAAAACCTCATTAACTTTCTTTAAAATGTTTACACCAGTGTGATCCTCGGGAAAATGGACAAAAGAGACCAGTTGGTTTTGAAAATAAAAATTTTCATCAATGTACTGCATCCTCACGCCAAGCACGGACTCCCTCATCCTACTACTCCACAAATCAAGCGTTAAGTGCAGTTGTTTGCTTCCCAAAAATTGGAAGATATTCTTGAAAGTATGAAAGATTAAATCTGAGCACACATTTTATAACTCATCTGAAAAGTCGTACCTTTAATTGTGGCATAAGGTTGTTGTAGACAATTTCTATGTCCCTAATCATGGTTCGACGACTTGGAATGTCAACATCTGGAGCAGCAGTCTCCATTATACCTCGGAAACCTTCACCATCCACGCTGCTAAACGGTGGGCCATCTTTGGCTATTATCAAAACTACGCATTTTCTGGTCAACAGATTTCCGGGTAATTTTCGATTGAAGTCCTTTCACAGGGCTGTTGATACAATCAAATGTGGATGAGAGGGAAAGTATGACAATGGCCATAAAGCCTGTGTTAAAAAACGCGGACACCAAAGTTTCGCCAATAACTATTTAGTTTACTAGTGGTTGATGGGCTTGCAAATTCTCGACTGAAAGTAGTTCAGACACTTATGCCCCTTGGTTTAACCATAGCTCACTCGATCACGCGCATCACAACGCAAGCTCCCCGCGCTATAGCTAAATTACCGTGATTTGTTTTAAACGTATATAGTTTTATGTGCTTTTCTATTGCTTTGATAACCTTACTTAAATCCATATTATAACTTCAAATACGTTTTAAAACATTACCAGCTACTTTGTCCTGACTACAAACACAAATCGAGGAAGTTCTAGCATACACAATAGCAGACGACGGTAACTGCGTAACCGCGAAATAACACAAGACCTATTTTAAGGGAGTGAACAGGCCCAGTATAGCTGCGCCAATAAAACGGTCAACTACGGCGAAACTCTGATAACTCGCGACTTTTGGCCATTTCCATACTTTTCCTCTCATCCACTTTTGGTACAATCCTCTAACGGCGCTTTTATGAAATACTACTACGTTTATGGAGGGTGTAACTCAGAGTAGAATAATGAGAAACATTTCGGGGGAAGTCTGGGAAATTGAAAATGGGCCTAATAAGTCAGGGACAAGTATGGGAAATTAAAAATGGGCCTATAAAGTGGGGAACAAGTCTGGGAAATTGAAAATGGACTTAAAAAGTGGTGGACAATAATGGGAAATGGGCCTATAATGTCTGGGACAAGTCTGGGAAATAGAAAATGGTCCTAAAAGTCAGAGAATAGTCTGAGAAATTGAAAATGGTCCTTAAAAGTCAGGGAAAAGTCTGGGAAATGGAAAATGGACCTTAAAGGTCAAGGAAAATATATTAGAGGGAAAGTCTGCATAACAGTATCAGGGTAACCAGAAAATGTGTTGTCAGACTGTCTGAGATTTGACCAAAGCCCCAATTTCGCCTAGCTTGCTTAAATTTAAATAAATATTACAATACGCCTTTTAAAATCTTTAGACCTTAATTCGTTGAAGAATCATCAGAATTAATTTTTGTCACAGAATTTAGAAGTAATAAATATTGGAGGTTAAAAAGCATTAGAGTTAAACAAATACCGGACTGCCCTTCAAAATGTTTGCCTATATTGACCCACGACAAAAGTATTTACAAAGATACCAGAAAAAAAGTTAATAATAACAAATAAATAATCAACGAATAAAATTTAAAAGTGATGCAGAACCTTCAAATTATAGGCAGTCGAGCTCAGAAAGGAAAATAGAATCCACTGACAAACAAGCAAATATTGAATTTGGTTTGAATGCTCCCGAAGCTGAGGACTGTGAAACCTTACATAAAGAGAGAAAAGATGTTTCAGTGCAAGTAAACACCTACTTTGCTTAATCCTTTAGTATCATGAATTCAGTTAAAACTGAGAAGGATTTAAGCCGTATTACCGGTATCTCCAATTTCAAATTATTTTACACCGTTGTGGAATCTATGACAATGTCATTAAATTTCAAGCTCAGATCACAATAGAAGGACTCTCTCTTCTCCTTTTAATGAAAATTAAACTAAACTTGTCGTACGCGGTTCTTTCTACTATGTTTAATATGTCAGATACGAGGTGCCGCGAATATTTTAAACAGACAGTATTTATTGTCGTGGATGTTTTTAAATACACAATCAAATGGCCCTCAAAGGAAGAAATCATTAATAGCATGACCCAATGTTTTAAAGGCTTTGAAAAAACTGTGGTGGTATTGGACTGTACCGAAATTCCAATAGAGAAACCTAAATGTCTTAAATGTAGAGTCTTGTCTTATTCTTATTATAAAGGTAACCACACTATTAAAGTTTTGGTTGGCGTATCTCCTACTGGTTTGATTACATTTTTGAGTAGAGCTTATGGAGGAAGAGCAACTAACAAATTTATCACTTTGCACAGTAAAGTATTAGAAAAATTAACACCTTATGTTGACGCGTGCATGGTAGATAAAGGATTCAGAATAGAGAAGCAATGTTTAGAAAAAGGAATTTAGATTTTTATCCCACCATTTCAGAAAAAATCTCAACAGTTTACGAAAGCAAAAACACTCGAAAACTTCAAGAATGCACGTATAGCGAGCATTACAAAGATTAAAACTTTTTTCAATCATTAAAGAAAAACTAGTCTGGGAGATGATGCCTTTCATTAACCCTATGTTTTTATTTGCAGCTGGTATTGTTAACTTGTCATCACCAATATTAGGTGAAGTTAAATTTTAATGAAATGGATATATGGTTTTTAAAAAATTAAATGATTTTAATTGTGACTCATTTTATTCCACTAATTTTGGTATCAAAAAATAAATGTATTTCAAATTTCCAAAAAATTTCAAAACAAAATTAATATCTTTTTTTGCTACAGGGTCTAGTAGGTCGTCGTATTTTATGCTATAAGTGACCAAGTGGCATTGTTTCAAATTTAAAACTGCTATCCTGATTGAATCTGTCTGTAATATTTTTTTCTTTCTTCAAACCATAATTGTCTTCTTCCTGTTTTAAATTTGGAATCTCATTTTGTTTTGTTAACTCAGCCATTGAAAGCGTGGCTCCATTTGTGGGACACTTTATTACCAAAGACAATGCAGGTTACCTTTTCTTAAAAACAACACTATCTGGGCTAAATGCCAGACAACAAATCCATAGAAATTTTACACGTCTTTGAAACGCTAATTCGACAGTGTCGTTTAATTTGGAAATTAGAACAATTTTGAATAATATCTATCGAGTGAAGGCGTTGCTTAACGCGTTAACAAAAATTTCGAATGAAATTGAAAGTGGTGATTACGATTCTCTCACCAAAATTATGGGAGAATTGAGTCCTTGCCGCACGAGGAAAAAAATTAAATAACGAACAAAACAACGCGTCCACAGGGAGCGAAAACGCTCCAAGACCGAGTCTCGATGAAAGTGAAATCTTGAGTCTTTACGAAAGTCAATTTGTTCGAGCGGCACTAAATAATAAAGAATTTAACGACACTCCCTGTGACTGCTGCCAAAGATTGAACAAAAAATCTGATTTGAGATCAATAGAAAAATGGTAGACAGTGCTGTTTTCGATAACGAGGCCTATCTGATTTTAAGACCTGGCTGGATAATGAACAATTCAGAAACAAGAGAGGCAGACAAGCTTCTATGTCGTTACTGCTCTACGGATTTACGAAAGGTAAAGTTCCCATCAGATGCTTCCTGAAGAACTTGTTGGTTGACATTCCTCCGACAGATGTCACTGATTTAAACATCTTTGAGAAAGTTTTAATTCAGCCCTTCCACACTGTGGTGCGGTTTGGTACTAAAACCAATTCCAACATGCAGTTCGGTACGGTTAAAGCTTTAAAGGGAAGAGTAATTTATCTTCCAATACCCGCGGAGAAAAATTTAAAGATGATTCCCAAGATATTGCCCAAAAATCACGAACTGCATATCCTAGTGAATGGCGTTCCCACTGCGGACAAAAAGGTTTGGCAACAGGTTGTTTACCTCGAAAAAGTGTTGAAAGCGTTTACTGTGCTAGAAAAATTAATCATTTGTGTAAAGACATTGATATTTCGGCAATGAACGAGGAATTTATCTGTGGAAAGCAAGAAATTGATGGAAATGAAAATTCATTGACTACTCATGAATTACTGAGCGTAACAGATCCACTTGCGTTGCTTAACGATGGGTCTGATGCGGTGACACGCGCTTCCGCTGCGGTTCCATCAGAAGGACCAGCGGATGGTCCTCACAACGGCCAAGGTGACCAAAACGCTTCTAACATACAGGAGCAGGATGAAAATCAGTCTAGCCTTGCGCCAGGCAACGTCTACAAATTTTAACACAGCCCGAGGCTTTGTTACGAAAACTTTCTGAGGGAGAAGCCAATGATCTGTACGATCACTACTCTATTCATACGGTGAACGTCCAACCGCCGATAGATTTATTGGCCGCTTACCAAATGAAGCGCGTCGAAGCCGCGCCGATTAGTACTTGGGACAAAAACTTGAGAGTACTTGAGCTTCGTTCATTTGTTCCCCAAGGGTCGCTACGGCAAGCACGATGATAGACCATTTGGGAAATTAACTGAAACAGAGTATCGTTTATCTCGGCTTTTGAACAAAAGTCTAATTTTTGACGAGATTACGCCTATTTGTTTTATTCTTGTCAAGAATGCGAAATGAAGACAATCTCTACACAGAAAAAACGATGTTTAGATTCTAAACGATTTCCTAAACGGGAAAATGCAACGCTTTTGAAAACACGAGCCCAGCCTATACGCGTTTAGTTCTGAAATTTTTATTTTTCAATAGCGTATAGTTTGAAAACTTTTATGTTTCAAACATGCATAGATTGAAAACGTATGTATTTCAAACGTGTATAGATTGTAAACGTTTATGTTTCAAACACGTTTAGTTTGAAAACGTTTGTTTCAAACGCATGTAATTTTCAAACGTTTCGGTTTTAAATGCATTGAATTTCAAACAATTTTAAACATGCTGCACTTTCATAAGTTTAGCTTTTAAACGCATAATTTTGTTTAGCGTTTTGGTTTTGAGTGCATGTAGTATAAAACGTTTAGGTTTGAAACACGTCCAAGGACAAGAAACTCATTCGGTTGCCAGGGAAGGTGGAGGTTTTGTTCCGGCTAGACATCAAGGTCGAACGACCTGCGCAAGCGGCAAACGTTGTAACTGGACAAACTGACCATAAGAAAGCAGATCTCCAGATTTGGCACGAACGCTTGGGACACCAGAACAAAGGACACGTTGAAACGACGTTGAAGAGACTCGGCTACGAAGTCCTTCATAAAAACGAAGACAAGCTCTGTGAAGGATGCGTATGCGGGAAAATGTCAAGACTTAGTTGTGGAATGCGTCTCGACAAAGCCACTGCACCGGGTGAACGAGTTCATTCTGATCTCTGGGGGCCATCGCCAGCCCCTCGATGAAGGGAAAGAACTACTACCTCCTTTTCAAAGATAAATACACTGGACTACGGGTTGTCTACTTCCTGGCAAATAAAACGGAAGTTATTGGCTACTTTGAAGAATTTCTTGGAATGTGCAAGAACTATAACCATGCCGTAAGAGAGTGGATCACATATAATGGAACTGAATATGTAAACGAAGATTTCCGGCGTATAACGAAAACAGCTGGTCTACATCATCGGACGACAATGCCATACACACCTGAACAAAACGGTACGGCTGAAAGAGAGAACCGAACAATAATGGAGTCAGTTCGAGCGATGCTACATTCTAAAAAGAATCTACCACCAAAACTATGGGCTGAAGCTGTGAACACCGCAACATACATACTGAATCGCTCAGCACCAACGCGTATACCCGGAAAGACACCGTTAGAAGTATGGACAGAAAAGCCAAATCCATCAATGAAACATCTTCGCGTATTCGGAACGGAGTGCTTTGTTCATATCCCAAAGCGAAAGAGGAAAAAATTGTCCAGGAAATCCTACAAAGGGGTTCTGGTTGGATATGAGGACAATGCCGATGGCTATCGGGTCTATATTCCGGAACTGAATGACGTTGTCAGGTCAAGAGATGTAAAATTCGGTCCCGAGATATACGTCATGGAGTCGCGGAACAATTTGCCGGACGAAGTCTTCAGGCAAGGTGTAAGTGGCGATCCAGTTGAGGATAAGGACAGTGTCGCTGATAAAGACGAACAAGACTCTACTTCAGTGCAACCAATTGTACAATCAGATGAAGACGAGAAAGAAGCCACGTCAAATCAAGATACATCCTGTAAGGAGCTAAAACCCTTGGGTCCGACTCTACGAGATCGCGCGAAGCTGAAACCCAGATCATGTTTTTCCTGTCCATCACAAAAGGTATTATTAGTCTGTGATGATATACCCCAATCGGCCAAAGAATCACGGGCATCGAAGGATTCAACGGAATGGGAGGCCGCTATGTCTGACGAACTATCCATGGAAAAACATAACGTATACGAGATGGTTGATCCACCGTTACATCTAACATATATTATGTTATATTTAACATGTAAGATCTGTGGATAATTTTCGAGTATGGATAAAGATAAAATAACGAGGATAATGGATAGACAATGCCGAGCTCTAATAAAAAACAGTGAAATTTAAAAAATATCTTTAAAATTTAGGAATGATTTAAAGTAAAAAAAGCCGTCTCCCTTCTGTATTTTTCTGACCTTTTCTACAAATATAATAACCTTGGTAATATTTAAACAGTCAACTTTTTCGTCCCTATGCAAAAACGTGGAACTGACAGGTCGCATTTAAATTTTATAGGCGCCTACAATCCTTCAGAAAAAGTGTAAACCTATTTTATACACTCATTTGCACGTTCAAAATAATCTTGATTTTTAATAGAAAACCCGCTTTTGATGTTTTTACGGTGGTACACCAAGATAACAAATAAAATATTTTAATCGGTTATAATTACTAAACCTCTGATCTAAACTTACAGTTCACAACAAAAATAACTCAAGCATTTTTGAAGGCAATTTTAGCGTGAACCAAACCGTTTAATGAGCAACACATTTCTAAAGTTAGTATTCTTAACCCAAATTTAAACCCAGTTATATTATAAACCTAGCTAATATAATAATAAATTGATTTTACTTACCAAATATGGGCGAAGTCCTACTAATCTGGCTATTTGTGAGAAAATTGTGCCTTTTGACGCGGCAAGCACCAGCCAGTGACTGTACGCCGTTCATTAATTTCAGGAACTGGGCTTGAGAAGAGGTTAAAGCCGATTCGCCAAATAAAATATTATTTATTCTTCCTCAGGCGCTCGGCTAAACCACATAACGTCAATATGTTTATATCATATACACACCTAGATACTTTTTTAAACACGTATAAGACCTGGGGTTGCGGTTTATGCCCTCTTTGCTATATGTTTAGATTTGAAACATGTTTTCAAAGGCTTTTATTGCGATGTTGTGTTTAGTTTTTATCTGTTTAGCTATTAAGCACATTGGTACTAGTCGGTGTTTAGTTTTCGCACGTTAAATTTAAAGGTTTAGATTTTCACCATGTTTAATATAATTGGATGGGCTTAAAACCTAAACGTTGTTTTTTCTGTGTAGCAGTTTGAACTACGTTCTTCGTGTTAAAAAACACTTGGCAATTGGGGTTGAAAACTCGCTCAGTCGCGTTGAATCTGGCGATAAAGAACTTGAGAGTAATTTAGCCACTTTCTTGGGTCACATTCGAGGAACTAAAGACTACTGGTACAAGGTGCTTATGTGCGTTTTGGCGATGATACGGGAATTTGGTCCTCCGACGTGGCTCTTGACTTTTAATCCGGCCTAATACGATGATATGGAACTGCACTATCACTTGAGAAAAATTAATTCAGACGTTCCAGGAGTAGAGTCGATGACGGTTGCTGAATTGTTGAATTTCGACCCACTTAGCGTCAATTTGCACTTTCACAGCAAAGTTCGTACGCCGCTAAACAACTGTTTTGTGTAAGCAAAATCCAGATCTTGGCATGATAGCGTTTTTCAACTACTGTTATTAGTTCCCGAATTAAGAGAATTGGTCAAATCTTACAACGGATCATTCGTAGAAAAACCAGTTTTTCGCTGCCTCCATAACGCGATAAACTACATCGAGAGTTCTCAAGGTAGTTTTAGCCGTGAAGGCTTGGTACTGATAATAGCTGTTGGAAGTCACTTTGCGCAAAATGAGCAACAAGACGCCAGTGAATTTTTGATGGTCCTCTTGACGACACTAAGCCAAGAAATGGAAGCCGATTACTCTAAGGCTCTAAAAGATCTTTTTTGTTCAAAGTCTCGAAACGTTACCAAATGCCCCAAATATCAAGTTGAACAAAATTCGGAAAATATTGTTCAAAGCAACATTTTCAATCTTCCGCTAGAAAACCGAGATAAAACTGATTGGAAATCTTTAGAAAAAGGATGAGATTATCAGAAGAGCGATGCGTATTTTGTAATAATCCTACAATGCAAGAGCGTGATGTATTGATATTCAGTGGAAAGTACGTATTTCTGTGTCTTCTCCGTGATGATTACAAAGATGATCGTCCAGTTAAGATTTCGACCAAAATATCAAGTTTCAAAAATCAAAAAGTCACAATGAACAAGATGCTTTTTAAAACTAAAGAGGTGATTATTCATAAAGGTGAATCGTTAGCCGAGGGACATTATGTGAACTTTGCGAGAAAAGACAACGGATGGTACGAGGTCAGCGATACTATGATTAGAAAAAGAGAGAGATTCATCAGTAACTTGACTGACGTCACTGTTCTGCTTTTGAAAAGAGTTTCGACATTTTAAAGGGAATGTTAAGCGCCCGGATTCCTAAAAAAACGAGCCCGTAGTAAACACTTAAATTAATGCTACGTATCAGATGGTTTCATGTTCTGCCAGAGATGTACGAATAGTTTCATATTACCTTAGAGTAATTCATGACTAGGTAAAATTATCGGCCCTCGAGAAAGTTTAAGGTTTATGTTGGTTCAAGGATCATTTCGGAGTTGTCTTGGCAATAGCTGTGAAAAGGGAGCGGAGGGAGGGTTGTTGGACCAATGTTATACAGAAGAAAAAACTATATAGTATAAAACATGTAACTTTTTTTAAGAAAGATTATTGTTCGCCTCGATATTAAAACGTAATTTTTTTATGTTTTGTAGTACATCATCTAAACCTGAGTGTACTTTGGATTCACAGTTCTGGGTGTGAAGCGTGTACCCATTTATTTTGAATCTATTACAGGTACAAAGTGTTCTGTGTGAATCACTTTATTGGATATCTTTGTGATTAGAGTGTGCTCTGTGTGAACCGTTATATTGGATATCTTTACGATACATCCTGCCAGAGATGTACGAATAGTTTCATATTACCTTGGAGTAATTCATGACTACTTAAAATTATCGGCCCTCGAAAAGGTTGAAGGTTCATTTCGGAGTTGTCTTGGCAATAGCTGTTAAAAGGGAGCGGAGGGAGGGTTGTAGGGCCCTGCTATTGAATACTACGAGAAGAGTCTTGCATTAATCGAAGGATTTCTAAGAGGAAGGTTTACAGTAACCTGTACGTTTTAGGCCCCAGCCTCTTTTGGAAATAATAAGAGTCGAAACAAGGCCAGGTGGGATAATCTTTTTTGGTCAAAGTCGCAAAATGTTACCAAATTCCTCAAATGTCTAGTTGAACAAAATTCGGAAAATATTGTTGAAAGCAACATTTTCCATCTTCCACTAGAAAACCCATCAAAAATTTGTATTGATATCCAGCGGGAAGAACGTATTTCTGTCTTTTCCAAGGTGATTACAAAGATGGTTGACCAATTAACATTACAACTAAAGTATTAAGTTTCGAAAATCAACGTTTCACTTTAAAAGAGATGCTTTTATTAAACTCAATGCTTTTTTAATTTTTCGCCCATCGATAGATGGCGTAAAAATTTATGGGGAGCATAAACGAGAGTTTAACTCCTCCTTCGTTTCGTCTTAACTCCTCCTTCGTTTCGTCTTCGTCACACCGCTTATTGGACGGCGTTGAAAACCCCGCCTTAATTTTCACCCTCAACTGTCAGTCAACTCTAGCTTTACAATATGTATACAGTACGCAAACAGAAGGGAAATTGCAGAGCTCTTCGTAGCCCAGTGGTCAGAACGCTCGACCGTTTTTTCCTCGTGGATTGTTTTTAAATTGAGACTCGCGCGTTCGAATCTTCCTTGAAATTTTGGTTAAAAATTATATTTATTTTTAGCTATTAAATTCATTTACAAAATATTATTTTAAATTATATAAATTATTTATTTTAAATAATATGAAAAAATAATATTTTAAATAGTAATTTAAAATATAATTTAAATATATATTTTGGAAAATGCCAGGTGTTGATACGAGATGTCGCCAGTGTTTCCACTTTGCGGCGAAAATGTCCATTTCAGGCGAAAATCGAGTCTCAGACAGTCTTGGAAATAAGGATTTTTTTATTGGACAATGTCCAGTGTCCTGTGCTTATTTCCGGCCCTGAACTGGCTATATGTATAAAACGGTTTCACCATGAGACTCCATCTCACTTCCTCTGCGCTCAGCGTTTTCTCGCTCCTGCAAGTCTGTTTTCGATGTTAATTATTGACTGTGGAGCTACTCTTCTTAATGCGATTCCTACATTAATTAATCCAGCGAGATAAGCTATTTTTTAATTTTATTTCATATTTATTGCTTTATTATAATAGGAGATAGGACTCATAATCTGTGCTTAATTTATACGAGGTGTGGCGGAAAAATTGTAATGGTCCCCTTGGGACCCTTGTTTAAACTTAAGGAGCGATTATTCATAACGGTAAATAGTTGGCCTAGGGACATTATGTGAACTTTGTGAGGAAAGACACCGGCTGGTACGAAGTCAGTGACGCAATGAATAGAAAAAGACAGTGGTTCGTCAGTGCATTGCACTTAGAAATAGTATAGACATTTTAAAGGGAATGTAAAGTGCCTGGAGTCCTTATAAAATTTAACCCCGAGGAAACCCTAAAATTAATGGAAAAGTTGTACAAATAGTTTCATATTCCTTTTAAAGTAATTCATGATTGGGTAAAATTATCGGCCCTCGAGCAAGTTTAAGGTTTTCGATGGTTCAGTGTTAACTTTGAAAGAGTTCTCTTGGCAATAGCTGTGAAAAAGTAGAGGTGGGACGGATCAAGGGATTAGCTATTGCTACGAGAGAAAAAAGCCACAAATCTTGCGTTAATTATAGAATTTCTAAGAGGTAAAAATTAAAAATTAACCCCTAGCGTTTGAACTAAATATGATTCCTTTATAAGACCGTAAAAAAGGCTACTTAACACTGAACCGACTTGTTGAACTGAAATTTAGACACTAGTATCCAAATTTTAAACCAATATCAATTTTTTCAAAGATTTCACTAAATATCAGTTTCACAACTTCATTAACAACGCTCAATTTTTGTTTCGTTAAGACACCCTTTAAATTTATACATTACTCATTTTAAAAAGTTTCAAATAATCCACAGGGTTTTATAAAATCATAGAATTAATAATCTAAACTATATAGTTCTAGAACACCAAGATTTTTAATTAAAATGATATCTTTTAGTGTATCGTTTTCTTTGTGTAATTTTGGTACAATATACCATTAATAGTACTTTGGCTAAAAAACATTATGAACTAATTTAATTGTCTGATTAACTAACATCCTACACTTTGTGTAGAAATTGATTTTTAAAGTGTAATAGAACTTTTCAGTATTGTGGTTACCAAAAAAATATAGACATCGCCCCATAAATAAAACA
This sequence comes from Phalangium opilio, assembly GCA_019434445.1. Classification (NCBI taxonomy): domain Eukaryota; kingdom Metazoa; phylum Arthropoda; class Arachnida; order Opiliones; family Phalangiidae; genus Phalangium; species Phalangium opilio. The sequence continues at coordinate 155,944 of JAEQBA010000952.1, read as the reverse complement.
ATAACTAAACAATTTTTTTCCAATCAAAATGTTCCGGGAACTTTTGCATATTCTCTTTGTGTTTCTAAACAGCTAGGGTAAACTTTCTCCGTGACAGGTGACGTTTCCTATAAATCAACAGGGGTGAAATTTGGAAATATTTTCTGGAAAGTATTTAAAATACATTTAAAGTTTAATAACCAATTCATTGTCCTTTTGGTAACCCATGCACAAAATAATGATTATAAAACAGCAGCGTTCTTTAAGTTTAAGCTAATAGTTGCGTGACAAAATTTTAAAAACGTAGCCTAAAATTTTATATTTAAATGAACATATAATAGCCAGTAATAAAGTTTTACTTAAACCCGCCCCCCACCCCGCCATTTACACAACTAATATAACCAAGTACAACATTCTTTCGACAAATCCGTAATTTCCTATCGTATCAACATGCGCCAACAGAAAGATATTTCATCATAGCCAACACGAGTAAAATAAAAGTGACTTACGATCAAGAACAACAAAGATGTACATAGAAACAACCTTTGTGTTGGCTTCAACTATACCAATTCCATACAAGCTGGTCCAGCAACCAGAACATTTTGCACACCCAATCAATTTATAGGACATTGGTGCAGTGAGGCAGTGTCTCAAAGTTATCTTACTGCTGTCCCTGCTTAAAATAAAACCGACGAAATAAATCACAGCAAGACAAGGTTGAAAAGTGGCGGAAATAAGTCAAATACTTTGAGCCTCCTGGAAATTCGCGAGAGCGGAAATAAGCAGAACACTTGAAATGTATCCAGGGACACTATTCTCTAAACATTTCAATGATTAAATACCCAAATCCAAATGTAAACAGTAGGGATGGTTCCACGAGGAGAGAGAGCTTAAAACCTTATTCTCTAACCCAAATCAAAATCGACATATGAATCTCCCGCCAAACATTTCACCATCTCAAATTATTCTCTTATTTCTTTAACCCAAATCGACATTTGAATCTCCCGCGAAACACTTACCCAAATGTACGTCACTTCCTCTTTCATTGCATAATTTTATTTCAGCATAAATTACACTAAGGCAGTAAATTCATTACCTACGATAAATTAATTTATTACTTTAAAATTAGAATTTTATTCATTATAAAACTAAGCTTTTCCTGAAGATTTTGAACCGTTTAATTGAAATTATTTAAACTATTAGGGATGATCAATTGGCCAATATCATAAATAAACCGATGTCAATACCAATTTATTTAATATCAATGAAACGAAAATATCAATATCAAACAATTATCCACTGGAAAAGATATCAAGCTATTCTTTAATTTAAATTACTCAGGTTAAGTTTCAAAAGAAGATGAATTTTATTATTTTCTGATACCAAAATTGGCAGCTTCTTGCATAAATCCCGAAGTGTTTCTATTCCAAAATAGAAATGTTAACGTTTTGTGATATTAAAGGAGAAATATAAATATAATTTTCGTTTCTTTAAAACTAGTTTCTATAAGGGAACTTTAATCAAATGGCCATTTATATGAGTACACTTGCCGATAATGGATTTTACTAATCTAGACAATTACTGCGTCTTTTAATTAATATTTTATAAATACTACCTGAATATTTTTTAAATATGAAAGATTATATTTTTATTTCAGATTAATGAGTTTAAAAAACTGGTATCCGTGCTTCAGCTAAGCTTTGATATTGACATCGGTTAATTTACGATATCGGCTAACGATCCTAGTCTGTTTATAACATTAAATCGGAACTTCAAGTGTCACTAGACAGTATATAACTTCAAAATCGAGAGTTAGGAACTTTGTTTTCTCAACAGGATATCCGTGGATAAACTTATCATTATATGTGATAATGTAATAAGATAATGTGACGAAGCGGCTCATTGAACGTTGGGCAATGGCCTCAGAGTTTTGCTTGCAATGGTCAAGCTAAAATTCCTCACTTGACGCAATCTTCTAAGGAGCTATTAGTAAAATAATATATTACGAACAAAAATAGTCTCACTTAGTCCACAAAAATTATACTTAGCTTGAAAAATTAATATTTAAATGAAAGTAGAAAATTCAGTTAAGCAAAGGCTTAGAGCATTGCCGTCGTCAGTCCGCAAGGTTCCCGCGTACGTAATATAAGACTCCCGGTCTACCGTAAAAACTGGCGCGTTTAGACCAGAGATCTCTCCTTCGTTTATTCTCAGTATCATCTTAAGCTAAAAATACGAGGTTCCCTACGTTCATAATTTACGATACCCCTGATAACGCGCGCGGTCTCTAGAGCCGCGCCAATCTCCCCTTAGTTTATTCTCAGTATCAGCTTAAGCTTAAAATACGAGGTTACTATGCTCGGCAGCACGTCGCGCTCGGCGCTCGGCATTCGAGGGATCAGGCAACTAGCGTAATACGCTTCCCATCGTACACCCTCAGAAAGACTTTATTACGGAGCGGCTTTCCCCTCATCAACTAGAAACGAACAACGCCCGAGGGATCAGCCATTAGCGTATTCCCCGGTATTACCTTTTTGGTGATTTTAATGCCGTAAATTCGAGAGATATGCCTTTAATCCGTTCTAATATTGAAAAAGAAACTGTGAAAAGTAATCCCGAGTGTATTTCCGCGTTAAACGGCGTAATACGCTTCCCATCTTACATCCTCAGAAAGACTTTATTACAGGTTGGCTTCTCCCTCGTCAAATTTTCCGTATGGAGTAAGATTTTGCAAACGCCATCTAGATGTCGTGTGCAAAATAAAAATACATCTCAGTTCTTCAACTTCGCTACATAACTACTTTACGACTTGGAAAGCGGTCCATAAACAAATTGAAGCTCGTAAAAGGATTCACAAAATAACTGTAAGCCTAGCTTCTAGGCGACGTCAGAATGCCTACCCTACAGGAACTGACTACCCAGTGTCCGAGGGTGGTGAAATACCCCAAATCCCCCCTCCTTCACGACAGAATTAAACCTCAATTACTTCACTCGTTAATCTTTCATCAAAGTGGACTATCAATTCAATTTGCATTGAAACTTGATAATTAAAACCATCGCAATTCAATTTGCATTAAAAATTCGTAATTAAAACCATCGCAATGAACGTTTGACATACAAAACAAACACGATGAAATCGGTTATTAAAAATTCCAATTAATGACACTCACTAAAAAATCACTAACGCTATCATGCAAGAATAATGAATACGAAAAATGTTCATGAAATGATTTGGAATTATCACTAACAATTAAAGGGCATCTGAATAACTCATATTTTACATCAAAAAGTCAGTATGCTTTTAATAAGCATCTTTAAAAATGTAAAAGGTGATTTAACAAAGACAATCCTACCCGCCCTTTTAAAGGAGAAAAAAAGACAAAAAGAATTACTGTTTTTCTGGCAACTAGACAATTATAAATTCCTAATTTGAGAGTCCTTGGATTAAATGTGTATAAATATTTTTCAAAATGGAATATTTCACTTGAGAGACTATGATTATAGTCATTCAGGACTAATGTTGAACTTTTTAAGTCCATCCTTCACCGTTTCACGTATCAAACCATTAATCTCTCCAATAAATCCAAAGCGAACCATACATTTAACACTGAACTGGAAATTTTACCTGAACAAAAAACTAATCATTTTAAAAAGCCATTCTGCAGACTAAAAATTATTTTCCTTTGGAAGCTACTAATAAAACCTTTTAAAATACGCAACTATTAGCTTAAACATGGAAAACAAAAAATATTACTAGGAAAAAATTAATTAATGATAATTTACAATAAAAAATCAACCATGGAAAGTTAAGCCCAAATTTCATGCTATAAATAAATGTAGCCAATACCAAACCAAAAGTGTGCATAAAATAAATCTTTCGTACAATCATAGAATATCATCATACGTGTTTAACACTCAAAAAACAAAATATTCATGTTTTTTCATTCTTTAATGACTCATGAGGAATTATGAATCAAAAGTTAACTTCAAAATACAAGATAATGTAATAGCCTATTTATTAAATAAAGAACAATTTTCTTGAATAAAATTATTGACCATAATTTTAAAAAATTATTAAATTACTGTACTCGATGCTTTTGTTTAATAGCCGATAACACGTAATTTCACCATTCATTTCATAAGTACAAATAAATAGTAATTTCCAATGCTTAATGCAAATTTCTGGTCAGCCCCCACCGAAAATTAATTACTAATGCCGATGCTATGGTATGAGGGAATCGAAAATTAAATAATAATGCCTATTATATGGTATTAGAGAATACGCGATGAAATAATGGCTAAAATTAACCCCAGTTTCAATATTTAAATAGATTAATAAACAATTAAGACTGAAGTAGCAGATATTAATCAAAAATGTCTTGATTAGAATCAAGACCTAAAAAGTATCGATAAGACTGAGGTTATCACTTGACTGAAGGTTCATATATTAATTTTTCTTTTCATTTGAAACTTAAAGGCATGCTTAAGAAAAAACAACATTCCGTTACCGTTTCCCGTTGAAATAACTTATTTCACTGGTAATCAATTTCAAAAATTTACTTATCTCGGGTTTTCGGGCACAATTCCATTCCCCCAAAACATTTTATCATTACATTAATTACCTAAAGGTTTTTAAGTAGTAACAGTGCTCTCTCTGAGAGACGACTACGAAAAAAAACAAACTCATAGAATAAAAAATCACAAAATATTAGAAAGGGGGAGGAGCATGTAATATGGAGGCAAATATGCTCTGCCAGATCCAAGGAGTGGAAACTCCAAAGAATCTGGCAGCCATGTTACATCCTCCGCTTTAGGAACTATGTGCCATTAGATTTAACGAATTTATCACGAAGAACAAAAAGGAAAGGGTTTTTTTATTTCGGGGTTAGAGTTTGCAAGGACTTGCGCCCTGAACTTATGGTGTACCGTAATGGGGGCATTGACGTCCGTTTGGTGGAGAGATTGAGGTAGGTAACGCGCCAAGGACCAAAGATCTGACTCGGCATTAAGTGAAGGAGGAGTTGCTAAAGGGTTTAACCCTAAAGAGAGGTCCGGGACGGACGGAGTTGAGGCTAGACTCAAAGAGGCAAGCTCCCCCATCTCTTCCTTCGTGTCTTCTAAAATGAATACGTCCTCTTCATCAAAAGGACAGTTGGTTGCAATATGTCTCGACGAGTAGCAAGTGGAGCATGAATTTGTAGAGTTTAAATACCGATTTGGCATATAGCAATACTTTGCCTCATGTCCCAAATCTTCACAATTGAGACATTTTATTGCTTTCCCCCGTTCCTTAAGACAATACTCTTCCAACACCTTTACTGATTTTTCTGTAATGCTGATCTGCCTTCGTGTGTTTACTACTTTTTCTTTTACTCCCTTAGGGATGTCGAACGACCAAGGTGAAGGACTGTTGTTGGATGCCATCTTTAAAAAAAAATATTAACATTAGATATGTCTTTTGTGAGCCTGAGATATAAACTCCCATGGAAAAATAGAGATTGGCTCTCGGGCAAAAGAGAAATGTTCCCTGGTTAGATTTTTTATGTTATTATTCTGGAGGTAAACTTGGACCTCGTAAGGTGACCTTAATATTTTATGGTCTGGTGAGCGATAGTAAATGTCGACTTCATTTCCTCCTGGCCTAACTGTTGCCCTTTTGCACACTTCTCCTCGCCATCCCAATCGAAAAGGCTCTAAATAAGCATCGAGTAAGGTAAACCTATTTAATCTTGGTTAGACTCCGATAACGTGGTCGAGGAACATTCGGACGCACGCGATTGAGAATTTTGCTCAGGCGTTAGAATCTCTTCCGTAAAACTAGAAGTTTGCTCAGTTTCCGCGACTGATGTTACATGATCAGACGGGGAAGTCTCCCCTGCCGCAGAAGGCGGACTGTCACTAGATGGACTAGTGAGCGGGAAAGCTCGCATATCATGGTTGGTATGGAGTAGGAGAGGAGGGTTTTCAAGTAGGGCCATGCCCGGTTCACTATCAGAGTCAGTAGGTTGACAAGGTAAATCTGGAATATCAGGAATGATCTTTTGATCTACAGTTTGATCGTTCAGAGTAGTTGATGTCGAGGAATCAGATGAAGTTGTTGAGGAAGTCCTAGTAAGTTGGTGTTCATGACCACCGTCCGGGGAAGAGCTTCACTCAGGATCATCTGCCACTTCTGACTGTGAAGCGGTTGCATTGACGGCATTGTCGAAGACAGCTACGTTTGTACAGTAGAGTTTAAATGTTCTAGATTGACTTTTCCTACATTCTGCCCTGAGTTAGCCTCCTCTAACTCGTAGACTACAGGAGAATGTTTGGCGATTATTTTAAAGGGACCTACCCATTTAGGACTGAGTTTTCCCATAATTTGACCTATCGTACTTGACAAAGGATGGGTTTCCCTCCATACTAACGTTCCTACTTCAAATTCTAGAGGGTCATGGTGGAGGTCATTGTATTTCTTTTGATGAGCCTTGGCTAATTTAGATAATTCATTACTGAATTCTAATTGTTCCTTAAGAACTTTTAAAGCTTTAGTACGACCGGGGTCATCAGGGTCCTGAATGGGTCCTTCAATTTCTAAATACAAAGGAAGACGTGGCTCCCCCCTAAATTCAAAAAGCAAGGGGATGTGCCCGTAGCTTCGTGTGGTGCAGAATTTATTGCAAATTGAAGAAGGTTTAGGGATTCATCCCACCTGTCATGGTGATTCCCTACATATAATGATATAAGTTCGCCTATTACTCTATTTACTCGTTCTGTGGGATTTCCCTTAGACGTGTAGGGGATGGTAAACTTTGGATTAATTTTGAAAGCTCTGCACGTCTGCAGCAAAAGTTTCGACGTACATTGTACCCCTCTATCACTACGAATAGCTTTAGGAGCTCCCCACCTAGTAATAATAGACTTAAAAGCTTGGACACAAGTCTTGGCTGTAATAGTCTTTAGTGGAATCATTTCCACGAATTTTGTCATATAATCGACAAAGACTATTAAATACTTATAGTGGTGTCTACTTTGAGGGAAAGGTCCCATTATATCGACACTAATTTGGTCCCAAGGACTTGTTATCTCAGAGGGTTGCATTAGCCCTGGCTTTTTATTATTCCTAGCCTTAAATTGTTGGCATAAAGTACATCCTCTAATATAGTTCTGGACTACGCTAACTATGGTTGGCCACCAATATCTAAATGTCACTTTTTTTGGGTCTTATCTTTGCCCCTGTGAGCTGATAAAGGGTGGTCATGTAGTAGCCGCGTGGCTTCTAGCCTTAAAATATATTTTCTCAGCATAATTTCTATAAGGTCTTCTATACAGAATATTATTTTTAAGTTCGAATCACTTATGCCTAACTGAGTTAGGTTCTTGCAAGGAACTTATAATAGGGGAAGCAAAAGGGTCTTCCCTTTGTGATTTTCTCACATCTTACAATGTAAACAATGAATATAACGCTCTAGGACTTGCGGCTGTATTCTGCAGAAAAGTTAAGCTCCTCCTTCTCTCCTAAGTTCGCTGGTTGGGCCGTCAACCATTGCCCTTGGCCTTTTAATTGGATACGTCCACCGATGACGTTACATTCCTAGGGTCATTTATTGGTGAAAATTCCGCGCAGACTCTGATGTAAAATATCAAATTATTTACCAAATTCAAAATGTGTTTCATCAACTGACAAATGAGTTACCGGTTAAACACCGGTTTCAATGGTTGCTTCGGTAACACTATGTGCTGAACGCACTCACAGTAGACGACATTTCAACCCTTAAATCAACCTCCCGACGTTTATCAACGTGTCAAGAGAAGTGGCGAGCATAATTTATGAAGGATTCAACTAAACTCTTTAATTTCCCCCTTTAAAAATCCGATATAAATAAAAACAAACCATTTATTTGATTTCTTTTATAATTTTTTTCTTGTTCAAATTATGTGGCAACTGTCGATCGCAGTAAAGAAGTCACTGCAGTGGATGGGAAAAAAAGGAGAGGGGTTGATCGCTCGTGGTAACTGAATGGTTAAGTCCTTATTTGAGCACTTAGCATGACCAAAATCGTAAGAACAACTCCATGATTCGTTCATGCTCTTCTGGCACTAACAATTTCGCACTTATCATATTCTCATGGAATGGTGTGCTGATGAGCGAGGTACGCCCTTACCCTTTTATCAATATTTATCCTTTCCTGTCTCAGACGAGGTATCTCTTCCAGCTGCTGACGAACAAGCTTATACAGACATTGAGTGTCCAGTGCTGATTGTGTGCTTGCATGGTGGTTATAAATAATGGCATCTTGAGTAAAGGCTAGTCACCATCAATATACTTCTATTGTGAACAGATTAAAGGCATGCCAGTAACGGTTTCAAAACATTAAAGGGGGTAACCCACTTTTTTTCCTTTATTAAACCCATCTCATCCACGGCTTCACTAAGCTCTGTTAACAGTTAATGAAAACAAAAATCAAAATAATTTAAAATATGTTATGAAGTCTATGTAATAAATTATTAAATGCATGCATATAACCCATGCAATAAATGTAATTGGCTTCTTAAATGAAGCGGCTAATAAATTACAATATAAGTTAACAGTAAATTATCACGAATTATTAACATTATCATGTGAATGCGAGAAATAAATTAAATCATAAAATACATGCATACAGCGCATGTAATAAATGAAATGGATTAAACTGAATGTGTACACGCCAAATTCAGCATGAAGAAAATACCTATTTATAATGAGATAATGAAAAAAGTGCGTGTCAAATTGGACATTAAAGAATCTTTGGTGAAAATAAATTAATATTTACAATGAGTACAATAAAATCACAATGGAAAATACAATCAAAGAGAGAGTTCATGCCTTAGAGAAGAAGGTGCATGCCAAATTGAGCAATAATAATAATATTAATACAGGGAGACGTTATTAAAACAACCTATCATGGCATTAAGAACAATTATCTACAATAAAGTGGAGCATGCTTCGCTTGAGCATGTCTTCAAAAATCAGAACTAGTCATTATTTTCAGGCTGCAGTTTTTGCCTAACGTCCGCAAAGCCTTGGTCATGTTGTTGGCTTGAATACTCCCAGTTTCCAGTCTAAATCTTTTTTTTAAACCTTAGCTTTCGTATTACTTGCAAACATGAGCAGGGCCTTCAAACATGCGTTAGCTGAAGCTATGAGCGTTTTCTGCTATTCTTACTAGGCAGGGACTCAGCTATAAGAAAGATGAAAAAAGAACAATGAAATGTTGATGTAAAGAAATACCTTATGAAGAATAAAATTAAAAGGACACCGCAGTAACTCCTAATTGGCAACTGACTTTGCAGAAACTCTATATCTTAAAAGAATGTCCAAATATCCTCCACGTCGAATTGGGGGTCAATATTTTAGAAAACAATGTTATAACCATTTTATATCCATTCCTGCTATTGTTCGTAGAACAGCAAGTTCAATGGCCAAAGTTATGTTCTTGCATGGAACGGAAACTGATACATTTTGACGTATGCAGGACTCGGTTAAACGACATAGTTGAAAAATACTTTTAGATTGTCTATGCAACCCACCATTGTCTTTCAGTTGCGTAAATCGCGATTGCATATTAAAGCATAATTATGCTAGTTTGGGGGCTCTTCGATTGCTTGGAGACAGGTTTTACATCTTATGGCTTTGCAAAGACGCGATACCACAAAGCCAGCAATCTAGAAAACTGAATTTCCTCTGAAAATGGATGCATTTTCTTGTTGGATGTAAAATTCTTTAATTTTATCATCTTCTTGATTGTGAAATTCTCCTACTGTTGACGGTTGCATTTCAGAGTCATATTCCGGGTAACGGTAAACGTTGCAAATTCTGGGGATTTCAGTTTCATTTAGAGCAGTGACATTTTCGGTTTAAGTAGGAGTAAGGTGAGTCGCTAAATATGGTCAAACTACAGTTTTAAATTGGCAGCTAGATTTCTACTTTTCCATCACTTTTGCAGATCTCTAACATGTCTATAACTGTGGTCAAATTACAGTTTTAAACCAGCAGCTGTTTTATCTACTTTTGCATCGCGTTTGCAGAATCGCGCTGCATATTTCTGCCAGTACAGACATTTAACAGTTAATAAAATAATAAACAGAAAATGTAGAAACAGCAGATAATTTGCAGTTCTGGAATTGCTGTGAAATTTTCCCGTTTTTTGAGCTGCAGAAATTCTAGCCTTAATGTATACATATTACAGCGTGGTAGCGATAAAAAAGCGCGTATGCAGATGAATTACAGCTTAAAATGTTTGTACAGGAGATCATAATGTAGTAATTTATTGATCTACCAGTAAGATTAATAATTAGTTTGTTTTTAATTTATTTGAACCTACCGCAAGTATTTGTAATATCTGGCTTTTATCCCAAGTAACCGAAGATGAAGTTGCATATAATAACATCAACATAACGCTATTTTGACCGAGGCTTAGCGAAATTGCTTAATAACTCGTGATTTTTACGTTTAAAAGTAATTTTAGTATTCTATTAATGTTTAAAGACATTTTCTTACGAAAATAATAAAAAATCTGACCTAATTAGCCTCCAGTTTCATTCCTAATCCAAAATTTTGGTTTCAACCGAGAGCTCTAACGCCATGTTTTTATTGCCTAATCTCCCTCTGACGGCGTGAATCACGACAAAAACGCCGTAAGTCCAATATTCTAGAGGGCCGGTAGGAACTTCTAGATAAGATCCCACACCCTCCCGTAATGTTAAATGAAAATTCACAGATTTTCGCCGATTTTCCCATAGGAATAACATGGGGTTTTTGGGGCTCCAGCACATCGAATCATTTAAAAACTAAAGCGAAGTTACGTTTCGGAATACTTTTAAATTAATAAGTAACTATTCAAGGTGTGCCTTTTTCAAGTTTCATCAAAATTAATTAAGTCTAAGTATGTTAATTTAATTAAAAATGCAAGTACCTCAAAAGATTACTCTACAGCAGACGACGCTAATTGCTCTACAGTAGACGACGCTAAATTGCCATTTCACCTCCTTGAAACTTTAACTTGATATTTTTCAATAACTATAACACTAAAATATTTAAAAACTTCACTGGTGGGTCTAATTTTTGTTTAATTGTGTGTCTCGGTTGAAATTCTATACTTAAGATACCTTTTTTATTTATATTTTAGATGATAGTTTCGACCAAGGCTTAAGTTGCCTTAGTAAGGCAGATTAGTGAGTCCATTTATTAACTAACGCTATCCCTTAGTTAATCCATGGTGAGTATACTGCAATGGGTGATTGTAAAAGCTTGAAGGATAGATGGATCAGTGTAGGAAATAAGGATTTTTTTAAAACTGGACCAGTGGCCTAGGTATTTTAATTAAAACAACTGGCCACGGTGCCACCCAGCGTGGGCAATATGGCGGTAGCACAGAGTAAATACCAGTTTAAAAATTGCCTGGACCAGTTTAAAAACTAAATTGGAGGGGGATTCAGTGGTCCTCGGAATACTTTCAATTTAACAAGTAACTATTCAAGTTGTGCCTTTTTCAGGTTTCATCAAAGTTAATTAAGTCTAAGTATGTTAATTTAATTAAAAATTTATTACCTCCAAGGATTACTCTACAGCAGACGACGCTAAATGCTCATTACTCTACAATTGACGATGCTAATTTGCCATTTCACCGCCTTGAAACTTTAACTCTATATTTTTTAATAAATATAACACTATATTTATTCAAAACTTCACTGGCGGGTCTAATTTTCGTTTAATTATGTGTCTCGGTTGAAATTCTTTACTAAAGATACCTTTTAATTTATATTTTAGATGTTTGTTTCGACCAAGGCTAAAGTTGCCAAACTTAGGCAGACTATTGAGTGAGTCCATGGATAAACTAACGCTATCCGTTACTTAATCCATGGTGAGTCTATGTAATGGGTGATTGTAAAACCTTTGAAGGACATATTTAAGGGTAACCAGTGTCCTGACATTAATTCAAATATTTTATTTATCCACTTCTTTAGTTTAGCAGACGCGTACCAATGGTGAGTTAATTTACCACTAGCCTATCAATGGTGAATTAAGTTGCCAATCGCCTACCAAATTATTTAAACTTTCCCATAAAATTATGACTGACACTTGGTTTGAGCCAATATGCTCACGAACATCTTACTGAATCCTCGAATGAATGACGTTTTAGAGGCAAAAGATTATTTATAATAGATTAATACGAATAAAGACTGAAGGAACAGATATTATATAAAAAGGACTTGGTTTGCCCAAGCCTTAAAAACAAAATGATAAGAGTTTTTCCAGTTGACTGAAGCGCTGATATTTTTTTCCATATAATTTTAAAGACAATCCGTATTTTACTACTCTTTAGAATTTAATTCAATCTCCTGATTTTACTGGTAATGGATTTATTTCCTATAAATTAATTGAAATAAAAAATTACTTATCTCAGATTTTTCAACAACAATTACATTTTCCTAAAACATTTTATCATGAAATTTATTTTTAAGGGATATCGTGTAAATTTAATCTAATTGACACATTCTTTTCTATTTTCTGAGGATTTTCCTCTCGAAAGGTTTCAAACATAAGAAGTTTTCATAAACACGAACTTTTCTATTTCGTACCTCAAGTTAAACAATAAAAATATTGGATCTTATGGATATAAGTAATCAGTCCTATTTTTAGCTTAACACTTAAGTTTTGAGCTAATTTCAGGTTTACAAGTGGGGACCTAAACCGTCTTCCAACCTTATATCTGGGGACATTTGTGTATAAATTATTAGGTTTTGAATTAGTGTCGAAGCCTATATGGTTCCATCAGGTATTTCAATTTCATTTTTCACACTCGATAAATTTACAAGTGGGGACCTTCACTGTCATTTCAACAGACAAGTGGGGTCTTTTAAACACACATTATCAAATTTCATGTATATTATAATTTTATAGTTAAAATATTGATTATCAGAATGAAATTTAAGTAATCAGTCCTATTTTTAGCTTAACACTTAAGTTTCGAGCTAATTTCAGGTTCACAAGTGGGGACCTAAACCGTCTTCCAACCTTATATCTGGGGACATTTGTGTATAAATTATTAGATTTTGAATTAGTGTCGAAGCCTATATGGTTCCATCAGGTATTCCAATTTCATTTTTCACACTCGATAAATTTACAAGTGGGGACCTTCACTGTCATTTCAACAGACAAGTGGGGTCTTTTAAACACACATTATCAAATTTCATGTATATTATAATTTTATAGTTAAAATATTGATTATCAGAATGAAATTTAAGTAATCAGTCCTATTTTTAGCTTAACACTTAAGTTTTGAGCTAATTTCAGGTTTACAAGTGGGGACCTAAACCGTCTTCCAACCTTATATCTGGGGACATTTGTGTATAAATTATTAGGTTTTGAATTAGTGTCAAGGCCCCTATGGTTCCATCAAGTATTTCAATTTCATTTTTCACACTCGATAAATTTACAAGTGGGGACCTTCACCGTCATTTCAACAGACAAGTGGGGTCTTTTAAACACACATTTTCTAATTTCATGTATATCTTAATTTTATAGTTTAAATATTGATTATTATAATGAAATTTAGGTAATCGGACCTTTTAAAGGCTTAACACTTAAGTTTTGAGCTAATTTCAGGTTTACAAGTGGGGACCTAAACCGTCTTCCAACCTTATATCTGGGGACATTTGTGTATAAATTATTAGATTTTGAATTAGTGTCGAAGCCTATATGGTTCCATCAGGTATTTCAATTTCATTTTTCACACTCGATAAATTTACAAGTGGGGACCTTCACTGTCATTTCAACTGACAAGTGGGGTCTTTTAAACACACATTTTCAAATTTCATGTATATATAATTTTATAGTTAAAATATTGATTATTTTAATGAAATTTTGGTAATCAGTCCTATTTCTAGCTTAACACTTAAGTTTTGAGCTAATTTCAGGTTTACAAGTGGGGACCTAAACCGTCTTCCTACCTTATATCTGGGGACATTTGTGTATAAATTTTTAGATTTTGAATTAGTGTCAAAGCCTATATGGTTCCATCAAGTATTTCAATTTCATTTTTCACACTCGATAAATTTACAAGTGGGGACCTTCACAGTCATTTCAACTGACAAGTGGGGTCTTTCAAACACACATTTTCAAATTTCATGTATATTATAATTTTATAGTTAAAATATTGATTATCAGAATGAAATTTAAGTAATCAGTCCTATTTCTAGCTTAACACTTAAGTTTTGAGCTAATTTCAGGTTTACAAGTGGGGACCTAAACCGTCTTCCTACCTTATATCTGGGGACATTTGTGTATAAATTTTTAGATTTTGAATTAGTGTCAAAGCCTATATGGTTCCATCAAGTATTTCAATTTCATTTTTCACACTCGATAAATTTACAAGTGGGGACCTTCACTGTCATTTCAACTGACAAGTGGGGTCTTTTAAACACACATTTTCAAATTTCATGTATATTATAATTTTATAGTTAAAATATTGATTATCAGAATGAAATTTAAGTAATCAGTCCTATTTCTAGCTTAACACTTAAGTTTTGAGCTAATTTCAGGTTTACAAGTGGGGACCTAAACCGTCTTCCTACCTTATATCTGGGGACATTTGTGTATAAATTTTTAGATTTTGAATTAGTGTCAAAGCCTATATGGTTCCATCAAGTATTTCAATTTCATTTTTCACACTCGATAAATTTACAAGTGGGGACCTTCACTGTCATTTCAACTGACAAGTGGGGTCTTTTAAACACACATTTTCAAATTTCAAGTATATTATAATTTTATAGTTAAAATATTGATTATCAGAATGAAATTTAAGTAATCAGTCCTATTTCTAGCTTAACACTTAAGTTTTGAGCTAATTTCAGGTTTACAAGTGGGGACCTAAACCGTCATCCTACCTTATATCTGGGGACATTTGTGTATAAATTATTAGATTTTGAATTAGTGTCAAAGCCTATATGGTTCCATCAAGTATTTCAATTTCATTTTTCACACTCGATAAATTTACAAGTGGGGACCTTCACAGTCATTTCAACTGACAAGTGGGGTCTTTTAAACACACATTTTCAAATTTCATGTATATTATAATTTTATAGTTAAAATATTGATTATCAGATTGAAATTTAAGTAATCAGTCCTATTTCTATCTTAACACTTAAGTTTTGAGCTAATTTCAGGTTTACAAGTGGGGACCTAAACCGTCTTCCTACCTTATATCTGGGGACATTTGTGTATAAATTTTAGATTTTGAATTAGTGTCAAAGCCTATATGGTTCCATCAAGTATTTCAATTTCATTTTTCACACTCGATAAATTTACAAGTGGGGACCTTCACTGTCATTTCAACTGACAAGTGGGGTCTTTTAAACACACATTTTCAAATTTCATGTATATTATAATTTTATAGTTAAAATATTGATTATCAGAATGAAATTTGGTAATCAGTCCTATTTCTAGCTTAACACTTAAGTTTTGAGCTAATTTCAGGTTTACAAGTGGGGACCTAAACCGTCTTCCTACCTTATATCTGGGGACATTTGTGTATAAATTTTTAGATTTTGAATTAGTGTCAAAGCCTATATGGTTCCATCAAGTATTTCAATTTCATTTTTCACACTCGATAAATTTACAAGTGGGGACCTTCACTGTCATTTCAACTGACAAGTGGGGTCTTTTAAACACACATTTTCAAATTTCATGTATATATAATTTTATAGTTAAAATATTGATTATTTTAATGAAATTTTGGTAATCAGTCCTATTTCTAGCTTAACACTTAAGTTTTGAGCTAATTTCAGGTTTACAAGTGGGGACCTAAACCGTCTTCCTACCTTATATCTGGGGACATTTGTGTATAAATTTTTAGATTTTGAATTAGTGTCAAAGCCTATATGGTTCCATCAAGTATTTCAATTTCATTTTTCACACTCGATAAATTTACAAGTGGGAACCTTCACAGTCATTTCAACTGACAAGTGGGGTCTTTCAAACACACATTTTCAAATTTCAAGTATATTATAATTTTATAGTTAAAATATTGATTATCAGAATGAAATTTAAGTAATCAGTCCTATTTCTATCTTAACACTTAAGTTTTGAGCTAATTTCAGGTTTAGAAGTGGGGACCTAAACCGTCTTCCTACCTTATATCTGGGGACATTTGTGTATAAATTTTTAGATTTTGAATTAGTGTCAAAGCCTATATGGTTCCATCAAGTATTTCAATTTCATTTTTCACACTCGATAAATTTACAAGTGGGGACCTTCACTGTCATTTCAACTGACAAGTGGGGTCTTTCAAACACACATTTTCAAATTTCAAGTATATTATAATTTTATAGTTAAAATATTGATTATCAGAATGAAATTTAAGTAATCAGTCCTATTTCTATCTTAACACTTAAGTTTTGAGCTAATTTCAGGTTTACAAGTGGGGACCTAAACCGTCATCCTACCTTATATCTGGGGACATTTGTGTATAAATTTTTAGATTTTGAATTAGTGTCAAAGCCTATATGGTTCCATCAAGTATTTCAATTTCATTTTTCACACTCGATAAATTTACAAGTGGGGACCTTCACTGTCATTTCAACTGACAAGTGGGGTCTTTCAAACACACATTTTCAAATTTCAAGTATATTATAATTTTATAGTTAAAATATTGATTATCAGAATGAAATTTAAGTAATCAGTCCTATTTCTATCTTAACACTTAAGTTTTGAGCTAATTTCAGGTTTACAAGTGGGGACCTAAACTGTCTTCCAACCTTATATCTGGGGACATTTGTGTATAAATTATTAGATTTTGAATTAGTGTCAAAGCCTATATGGTTCCATCAAGTATTTCAATTTCATTTTTCACACTCTAAAAATTTACAAGTGGGGACCTTGGCTGTCATTTCAACAGACAAGTGGGGTCTTTCAAACACACATTTTCAAATTACATGTATATTACACTTTTGTAATTAAAATATAGATTATTATGATGAAATTTTAGAAATAGGATCTTTACGGTTCCTTAAAATATTTGAAGATATTTTTTTAAACTCGAAAATTTTACAAGTGGGGACCTTCGCTGTCATTTCAACGGACAAGTGGGGTCGTTAAAATACATGTTTTCAAAATTCATTTTAATTCACTTTTTTAATTAAAATATTGATAATTATGATGAAATTTACATTATATGTAACGTAAGTCCCATTTTAAAATGTGGGGAACTTGGCCATCTTTTTAATGTACATCTGGGGACATACAGTTTTTTAAATCGAGTTAATGTTTTAAACGAAGTTAATTTAATGACGCCTAAAGAATTAGGAAAAGTAGTTTTCGTACGTCAAGTGTAATTAAATTATGAAAAAATCACCGTTCGCTCTGTGAGATACAAGATTTTATTTTGTTATCGCTGAATAATGTATATTTTGTATTTCTAAAGTAGCGACATCTATCTGTGCTTATTGTAATGAAAACCCATTTTTGTGCCCCCACATGTACGCCGAAGAGACCATATGGTCCTCATTTCGTACAACTGGGTACCCGGGTGTGTGAAAACCTCTGGCGACATCTCTCGGATATGTGTTAATTTCCATGGTCCCCACTTGTAATGTGAAAAGACCAAGTACCTTACAAGTGGGGACTTTTTTAAAAAAATTAATTTGGGCTCTAATTAGTCTAATTATATCATTTATCTAATTACTTACATGTGAGGACTTTAAAATGTCCCCACATGTAAGTCGGGTCCCCACTATGTGGGTGAAAAGATTGTCAGAATCCCCACTTGTCAATCGTATGCAGACGCACACCCCCCCACACACACAGACATGCCTGTCGATTTTAGAACCTCTCCGTGACATACGTCACTCGGAGAGGTAAAAAGAACTACGGAAGTTGGAAAGTAAATTGACCAAACTAAAATGATAAACGTTTCATTTCTCAATTTGTACATATTGTTTCTAGAAAGCATTAAATATGCCTTGCTTTTTCAAATTTCATTGTTTCCTGTTTCGAGTTTATTTTATAAAAATAATGATCACAATCCTTATTATATGCATACATATATAATAAACATTTTCTTGTGTACACCCTGTTTTACGATGCCTACCTATTAGTATATAGACGTCTTTCCAAGCGTTCGCTTTGTTCTCTTTGGTTTCAGAATGTAAATTTGTGAGTAAAAACATTTCGCTAAAGACGTTTTTCATCATTCATTGCTTCAATTTTCTTGTAGTCAGAGCACCTATAATGGATGCTAGGAAAATCAACCCGTTTCTTTTGGCAAAGGTGTTCGGTGACACGAACCGTAGTAAGGGTCATGATGGAGCCATGCCCATTTCTATCGGAAAGCCGTCCGCGTTGGTAGAAACTTCTACCCTTGTTGATGTTGATAAATCTTCTAGAGCAAATAGGTACGATGTCTTTATTACATTTTCCAGCACTATCTTTCTATTTGGAAACGACTTTTTGCCTTTTATATACCAAGAAATGACCGAGACGCTCTCCCCACCATCTATCTATTATATTAACAGCAAGAAAAAACACAAAATGGTGCCAATTCTTTAACTTTTTAAGCTAGTTATCGCGAGTGATAGCAATCATCTAAAGGGTTGATGTCAACCTTGTGCTTTCTATGAGTGCACGATATCTAAATAGGCTATTAGGCATAGGTGTCATCCAACCTTCAACGAAAATCGGCGGATGTCTCGCGAATTCCCCTCGTGCAACTAGAAAACAAGGTGGTTAAGTTTAAATTTTACCTTCTACTGTCTATAGTTATAAAGCAGCGACAACTTATCAACCTGCTTAACGCTTTCGATAAGTTATCACTCTCGTGAAAATTAAAAAAGTAAAAGTTGAACTTCGCCAACTTGTTTTTTATTAGTACGAGGGGAATTCGCAAGAAATCGCCGATTTTCGTTCAAAGTTTGATGACACCTAAGACTAATCACCTATTTAGATATCGCGCTCTCATAGATGGTACTAGGTTGACACCAACCCTTTAGACGATAGTTCCAACTTCTTTAAAAAGTTATAGAATTGCCCCCAATATCTTTAATTTTCATTTTCGCTATGACTCGTATCTTCCGTATTTGTGGCTCTTCGACTGAACATTATAAGGTCACATTGCCCGCGGTGGTAATCTAAGTGACATTTTTAACATAACATAGTAAACTTGGTGGTCTTTACGTTGTGGCAATCACTACACAAAGGTTACTAAGCAAACTATGTTATCTGTAAAACAGGATTAATTTTAGAGCCCTATTTTAAATTAACGAAAAAAAACGGAATCTTCTTGGAACAGCGTTAACGATATTAAAGAAACACACAAGAAGAAACAAAACACTGAAAACAAAACCAACCTTGATAGTGGTTATCAAAGTTTATTAATGAAGTAATAAAATATAATGTGAAAGCACTTATAGTCATATTTTTATGGTGATAAGAAAGTACGCAGACTATGAAGATAAAAAGATTCCAGAAGGTGTTATCGATATTGAAGAAACGCCCATGAAGAAAAAAAAGGCTGAAAATAAAACGAAAGTGATAAAGGTGCCCATAGCGTATTAAAGAAGTAATAACCATGTAATGTAAAACAACTTTGAGTCATATTTTTACATATAGTTCTTGTTAAGGGTCTGTCTATAAATAGTCCAGTCTCCAGTCTTCTTGGCTCTGTTAAAGAGTTTACGAGTGAGCATGCGAAGCTTGCCAAGTTCCGTATTCCACCAAGGAACGAGCGTTGGCCGGCTGGCAGGTTTCGCTGTACAGTTATGGTGGTAGGAATTGATAATGGCTTGTTGCATAAGATAAACAGCCAAATCAAATTCCAACACCGAGGTAAGCTAAGGAGCATTACCTCTGAGTAGAAGGCAAAGTTCCTTCCTGTAGCCGGACCAATCGGTCCGACCGGGGTTACGCAGTTCCGTCTACCGAACTTGACTTGACCGCGACCGAGAAGCAGATGTGCCTATGGTCTGAGAAAGACGGTTCATTAGACACATGCCAGTTAGATACCGACAGATTGATATTGTCTGTGGCAAGGGTGACATCAATGATCTCCATTTGGACGATACTGTTGCAACTGCCTCCCATTTGGACTAACTTCAGCTTCCGAACATTATCAAAGCCAAATGGCATCGTACATTGAAGGAATCACCAACACCGTATGCCACCAGGACGACATCCTAGTCTGGGGAAAAGACGTCGCGGTACATGACAAATATCTAAAGACCGTACTTGAAATACTTGCCAAAAACGGAATTACACTCAACAAAAGGAAGTGCAATTTGGAGTAAGCAGTATAAAATTCCTAGACAATATCATAGAAGGTACGGTTATTAGACCGGATGAGGACAAAGTTCGAGCAATCACGGACATGAAAGCGCCAAAGGATGTTTCAGAACTACGACGTCTACTTGGGATGATTAACTACCTGGGAAAGTTCGTTCCACGAATGGCCGAGAAACTACAACCGCTTAACATTCTCTTAAGCACGAATAACGCGTGGGTCTGGGGACGTAGCCAGGATAAAGCGTTCGAATTTATCAAAACTACGTTAACCAACAAACCAGTTCTGGGGATCTACGACCCCAAGAGACCGACAACAGTGTCTGCTGACGCATCAAGCTACGGAATTGGAGCGCTATTGCGACAAGAATTACCAGATGAAACTCAGAAAATCATTGCCTATGGGTCTAAGAGCTTATCACTGCGTCTAAGACCTTATCACCAACTGAAACGAGATACGCGCAAATCGAAAAAGAAGCTTACGCGTTAACCTAGGAATAACTTTCACGTTGGAAACTCATCATCAGCCTCTGGTAGCCATATTATAGACAAAACAACAGCCGTGTCTGTGTGTCTGTCTGTGTGTCTGTCAGACCCCACGTGACCGCGTTCGCAGTTTGCGTATTGGAGCAAACAAATACCCGATTTCCGGAACGCGTTCGCGGTTCACGGAAATTTGGCCATTCATCTACCAACACAAGTCTTTACTAACTGGCTTCTAAGGACCACAATCTGCTAGTCTTTGTCCATCCCACATGGACACTAGTCTGTACTTGCTAGCTTCTAAGCACCACCATCTTCTGTTCTTCGTCAATTTCACCTTGACACCAGCTTCTATGCACCACCATCTTCTGTTCTTCGTCAATTCCACATTGACACCAGGTTCTATACACCACCATCTTCTGTTCTTCGTCAATTCCACATTGACACCAGCTTCAATGCACCACCATCTTCAGGTCTTTTGTCCATTCCACATGGACGCCAGTCAGTACATTCTGGCTTCTTTTCCTCCGTCATCGTTTGGTTCCTAGATATACGCGGCGATCGGCTAGGGTTACGAGAAACGTCTAGCCTCCCAATGGCAGGGCTTCCACCATCGGTTCACGCAAATGCGTTTTTATCTATTATTTGGTTTTAAGATATACGCGGCGATCGGCTAGGGTTACGAGAAACGTCTAGCCTCCCAATGGCAGGGCTTCCACCAAAGGTTCACGCGAATGCGTTTTTATCTATTATTATAATGGGGTACCCTTCACTTTAAACGTCAATATTAGCAAAGTTTCGAAAGATAATAGGAACAACTTTATTTTAAACGATTTAACTATTTTTAAAGTTATTTACTGGCGATTAAAATAATTAAAAATAATTATATTTATTTAAATATTAAAGATAAACCCAAGTACCGAAGTCGTTAAATCATTACCTCCTATATCTATCAAGGCCCGTGCATTGCGTTATATTTCGTACATTGTCTCTTATATCTTTTTAGGCCCGTGCATTGCGTTATATTTCCTACATTGCCTCCTGTATCTATCTAGGCCCGTGCATTGCGATATATTTTTGAGAACAACAACCAAAATGGGAAGCTCCTCTCAGAACCATAATAATTTGTTTTCTCTGTTATATGAAATGAAAATATGGATAATATTTTCGGCAATTCGATTTGAATGGCTCTTTCTGATGTATCATTCTCTCAGCACTGTTCATAATGGACAGGAACTTAGAGATTCGAGACACTTGGAATTACGATAGTGTTTCAAATCCTCTGTAATGAGGGCTTAACGACTTGGAGTGACTGGAAAGATAGATACACATCCTATTTTTTAGTTGTACCATGCGTACCACAATGTTGCCAGGCGTTTATTGAAGGATGCTTGGGTACTTGGTACAGACTGTTACGTCTACCAAGTTTCCTAGCATCCAAGAATAAATAGGATTCATAGAAGCCAGTGTTATGGGCATGTCATGGGTCAAGTCGTTAAATATATCGACGCAGTTAAATAGCTGATGGCATTATTTTATCCACTTTCTCATTGCGTTTCGAGTGGAAGTTCAACTTTGGCACGGACGACAGATGGCGCTCTTAACCTTCTACCCCCAAAAATCGCAGTTGTCTGCTCGTTTTCCCCTTCCGCGTTTTTTCGTTATAAACTTATGATTTAACGAACTGTTAAGATAAAATTTCATATTTCCTTAGACAGATAAGCTTCTACTCCTTTCATCTTACTCCCAGTTAGATTTAACCTTGTTAAAACATAATCAGATGAATTTGAGTTATAATGTCTAGGAGTGATAGAGACATTTTTACCGATGTCTAGAGATGTTAAGCTTAAGCGAAATTGTTTTACGTTTGAATAAAAATACCGCTTCCAGTAGTGGGTTTATAGTACTCCTTGTTTGTGTAAGATTAGTGTAGCTGTAGAGCGTTGTTGCTGTTTAGTTTATACGCCCCCTAGGCCTATTTGTGAAAGACCTTTTTTACGCACTTTTATCATTCTTTATTTGAAAAAAGTGTTGGCAATGTATATTTTTTAAATATGACGGAATTGCTGTTGGTATGATAGCGCCCTATTCGCGAAAAAAACCTTTTTTTAAACAGTTGATTCATTCTTTGATAGAATTTCGAAGGAAGAAGTTAAGTGTTAAATTTGCTCGATTAATTTTGTTCGGCAAATAATATAATTAAGCCTTACGTATTACTGAAGGAGATTGATTTTGCCAACCTGTGTGAGTATTTAAGGAGATTGATTTTGCCAACCTTTGTGAGTATTTAACTGATTAATAAGTAAATGGAGGAAGATAATAATTTAAGTAAAGAGGAAATCAGAAAACGAAAGGCAAGGGAAAGAATGAGGGCAAAAAGGTCAGATCCTGAATTTAGGAAACGAGAATATGAAAGGAGAAGAGCGTTAGCCGCGGAAAAAAGGCTGTTTCTGGAACAGGTTCTATCACGCAAAATGTTGGTCCTACCACGAGGCCAGTTGGCCATGATCGTACGAAAGATAATGCATTAAATAAATGTTCTATTGAAAGTACTGTAGGCGTAGGCATATCTATTAATAAGGAACCCAATAATGTACAAAATGTTAATGCTAATATTAGTGAAATCATCGAAAGCGATGAACAAGTACGAGCCTAGCTTATGTGTGATTGGGTTGTGGCTTCCATGTTTTGGGGACATTTGCTTTTTGTGTGGCGAGGTATGATTCAGCTTTGATATGGACAAATGTTACAAATCATACTGGTAGACTAAGAATACGGTTGAGGTATAGCGAGAGAGTAGAGTTTCCACAGCAATTGAGAGATATTGAAAAGGCTTGAACAATTGACTATTTTAAAATTGAATTCCTGCACTTGCAAAGAATTAAAAAAAGCGATAGATGCATATATTTAGGTTGTTTAAGGGGTAGTGATAGTCATCACCACTCGGAGAGGTAATATTTTGGCTTTCCTAACTTGTTCATTCGTGCTTTGATTACATTTATAATCTCCGAAGGGCTCCTCCTCCTAATCGGTAGGCTGGGTATATAATGTCTGTTGGCTTATGTCTTAAAGAAACGTGTGATTCTTCATCCACAAACTGCTAATGGTAGCATCCAAGAGATTTGAATTTGATTGCACATTGTTGACTTCCGCGTTATGGGTGTCAAGTATAGCATAAGCTAGCCAAATCAATATAACCAAAACGTCCTCGATAATTCCATCAGATTTGAAATTAAGATATTTGCCTATAACTTCCATCATTTCTTCTTGAAATTTTCTCTGTTTCTTTTTTTTTCAATTCCAAGGGCTTTAGAAATCATGCCTGTTCTCCAGTTTTGCCAACATTTTAAAAAACAACCATAACCGGCAATTTTAACATTTCTTCCACTAGGGTTTTATATTTTCTTGAGGTTTAGAAAATTAACATACATAATTTTAGATAGTTTTTCGAGATCGCAATTTTCTTTTGGCTTCTGCAACATAGTTTTCCTATTTTCATACAGTGAGGCCGCCTTGAATTTCTCTTTAGTCTTTTCACTATTAAGGATAGTTGTTAAGCTTCGGCAGATGCTTAGGTTAGCTTTAAAATTTTACGCATCTGATTTTGATGACATCTGAACAAGTAAATTTTTAGTTTTATTATTCTAGTTTTTTTATTTAAAAAATTCAGTTATTAATAATAATAATAATAATAATAAAAGCTTCTTTATTTGAGATATTCTTTTCAGGAGTCAATTGTCCCTGATTTACAAAAGAGTCTCAGATTAAGTTAAAAAATTTTTTTAAAAATTAACAATAACAACAAAGTTTTGGAAAGTAAATATATAGGTCAACCCGGGAAATTTTTTACATATGTGAATACCGATTTCTTGAAGGCTGCAATCGTTAGACAGGCCTTAATATTATTGGGCACATTCCAGAGTTTGATGGCTTTGTTCTTAAGACTTAATTTACCAAGCTTAATGGTACTCTTTCTATTATCATTGTAGTAGTTAGTATCGCTTGCACGAGTATTATAGTGATGAGCATCTTCTAGTTTGGTAAATAGAGATAGGATGTATTCAGGGGCTTTTCGGGCGTTTACGTTGAACATGAAAAGAATAACTGACACATCATGTATTTGATTTAGTGTCATCCAATTTAATTTTTCTCTTAGCGCCGTGGCGGAGTGACGCTTAGAGACTTTGCATACCAGCCGGGCTCCATGGTTATGGATAATTTGTAATTTATCTAAGCTACTCTTGCTGGCTGAAGCGCCGAATAGAATGATACCGTATGTCAGAATTGGGAGTATGAGAGTTTTGTAGAGCGTGTTGAGGGTTTGAATTGGGAGGTGCTTCTGTAGGGGTCGTAAGAGCCACATTCTTTGTCGTGCTTTCTTTATTTTCTGGTCAATGTGCGAGTTCCAGTTAAGTGTATTGTTAATATGAAAGCCTAAGTATGTGAACGATGTCACTAATTCTATATTTAGTGAACCGAGTGTGTGGAATCCATAGTCAGCATTTTTAAGACTAGGGTTTAAGATCATGAATTTTGTCTTTTTCTCGTTGAGCGTTGGCTTTCGGGAGACAAGCTTCTTTTGCAGCTCCCTAAGATCTTTTTCTAGGTTTCGGATTAAGTTTGTTAAGATCGGCGATGAGTCCAATATAAACTTACGTAATATTATTATAAACTTACGTAAACATAATATCATACCGAAAAAACATAACTCTGTAACCCAGCTAAGGAGCTGACATGAATCTGCTAGAATAACCAGGAGCAGACGAAAAGAAAATAGTTTCGGAAAAGGGAAGGCCACAGGCTTAGTGTTGAAATCCCTTCATAGACAAAGCTTAGTTTATTTATTTATTCATCGGCGAGTTCCCGTAAAAACGCGATTCTGGAATTTTTTTTTAACTCCGTGTGGGATGACGAGCTAGATATTACAATAAACCTTACAGCTTCAGGTAATAGTATTTGGACAGGAAGGGAGGAGGGTTTGGGACCAAATTTTGAGGAATTTTCTGAGTCCAAGTTTAAAAGCGGCTAATGAGGGGGCCAAAACTCGCTCAGAGGGGAAAGAATTCCAGATGGGAATAACCCGCCGAAAAAGGAGTACTTCAGTTAAGTAAATACTTTAGCAAAAAGAAGGACAAGTACCTGGTAGTGGGACATAACTCGCATAAAAAGCCTTTCTACATAATTATATAAAAATTTATTTGGTTAATAAAAATTAAATGTTTCAAAGTTTTTGTATTTAAAAAAACATTTACTGAAATGGTTTTGACAGTCTTGTATTAATGATGAATATGTAAAATGATATTATGAACACATTTTAAATGTGTATTTAGTCTAATCGGGTTTTTCCATACTCCCAATCTAGCCTCATAACTTCGAATTGACATACATTTTGCCATTTGGCCCCCAGAATCATCTTCTGAACGGTGAATCTCCCTAAAGAATATATATATTTATTTGAAAGCAATATATGATAAGTTTTTACAAGTTTAGATTACTTGTTAAGTTCTTCCATCTATTTTAATAGAAAAACCTGAGGTTGTGGTTTTTTCACGTTGTTCCCCTTTCGAGAAACGTTTGCTTCGTAGCTGAACTTCGTTCAGATGCGAATGAAGTAGAGGGGCCGGTATTTCACATGGAGGGATTTTCTTGGTTGGTCAAGTTATTCTTTAATTCTCTAAAAAAGCATCTAAATGAATTATAAATTCTGTACCTCCAAACGTTGTGATTATACTCTCTCCTAAACACTACATCCTTTATAAACAGAATACGTTTAAAAAAGTCCACTTTATGCTTTTCATTTGGTCATCATCGATTTCTTGACCATTTTTGGTAATTGTGAATGTGTTGTAAACTCCACGAAAATGATCAACTAGATTCTCCTACATATGTTTGCATTAATTTTCTAAATAATGTTTTTAAGCTGTAGTAAGAACTTAAAACAAAAGCATCTATAATATTGCTGTAAAACAGTCTCACAATTAAAAATATAAATAAAATAGCGTGACATTTTAACAATAGGACTACAATAGTATGACATTTTAAAAATATAAATAAAATAGTTCCAGATTTTGACAATATAAATAAAATAGTTTAACATTTTAAAAATATAAATAAAATATTGCCACAACATTTTAAAAATGGGAATAAAATAGGGTCACATTTAAAAAAAGGAATAAACTAGTTTTAATGTGGCACTATATTATAAGATAAATGAATCGGTTACGTTACGACAACTCATGAAAAAATAAGTAAATAAAAAATAATATATGAATAACTTTTCTTTTCTTTAACATCGTACGAATAAAAATGCACTCATAGAAAGAGTACAGGCCCATTCAGACTATAGACTAAAGCCTTCTTATGTTCACGTCGGTGAAGTCGTCACTTTGCTCGCTTAAATAGACCACGTGTCAAAGTCTACGTAAAAGATTCTTGCACCGGTTTAGTTTGAAAACTGTAGATATGGCACCTTGTTAGCGCCTTTTCTTTAACTATAGCTCACTCGATCTGCCATACGCATTAGCAGACGATGTATGAAAAGTTATAGGATTCTTAGCGCGGTATTTGAAATTCATTTTGGATGAGCAACTATTTTAGTATTCAAAAGTCCTGGTTCAAAAAAGACACCATAAATGTGACTCATTTTAAGTCGTCCGCTCTTGCGTCTAAACAGGAAAATTATTCAAATGAACGCACCGACACGACCGAAACGAAATAAACCAGGCGATTGACGGGAGTGTAAGATTATAATTCAGTCTGAATGGGCTTTGAAGAGAAAAAAATGGAAAGAAAGAGGGAGAGAGAGTAAGGGCCAGTACCTACATAGTTTCCCACGGTACTGAAGGTTTTTATGATCTAAATAGGAAAGAGCGGGGTGCGTTTCCTGACACGTTACTTAAAGCATGGCGCGAAATTGGTGTAGCCACTAGATAAGAGAGCATAGGGAGCGCCCAACGAATTAAGGATTCTTAGTACTCCCGAGCACGTCGCGCAACCATGCACCCTCCTTTTTCGCTTTTTCGTCTTATAACCTTTCCAGTAGTTTTCACATTTCCCGCCCGGACCCACAGCCACAGAGCCATGGACCATCACCATACTCATTCCCCCAACCATCTTCATAGACATAAGAAATAAACCCTAGTGACCTAGCAAAGTTTCAGCCCTTTGGGTAAAGCGGTTTGGGTTAGACGTTGATTAAAGGTCACCCTAAACATGATATGGATAACCCCCTTAGGTAAAGCATTTTCGGTTGGACGTAAATTAAGGGTCACCCTAAATATGTTATGGATAACACCCTTAGGTAAAGCAGTTTTAGTTGGACGTAGATTAAGGGTCACCTTAAACGTGTTATGGATAACTCCCTTAGGTAAAGCAATTTGGGTCGGACGTAGATTAAGGGTTACCCTAAACATGTTAGAGATTGACGTCCGATTGGTTCCTGCCTTTGGAAAGGTAAATTTGGTGCGCAGAAGATTAGCCACAATGTACAGGAGCCGACATTTGCTTTAACGGCACGATGGAATAGAACATTTTTGACTCAAAACCCACTAAGAACACACTGTTATTCAGTCCTACCACCATCTTTGGAAATACGAACACATTTCCGATATCTAAGGCACTCACTCCATCCCGTTCCTGTCCAAACAAAGAGATGAAGGAGCGTTGGGTTTTTTGGTTTGTAGGAAGATGGTCGTCTCCTGCTCTCCAAACCATCAACCCGCATCTCTCATCTCTCTCGCTGGCACTCGGAATTCGTGAGTTCTTTACGGAAACAGAACATGCAGTCCTTCAGAAGTGTCGGGAGAGAAATTTCCCCTCTTCCTAACTCTCACTCTAAAGCAAACATCACTCTGGGAATAAGTACACTAGTATAGCTGGACTAAAATATAAAAGTACTAAAAATTCATACGGCAGTTGCAAATTCCTTATGCAATCTCTCTTTGCCTAGTCCGGCATCCTTAAAAGTATGAGTCCTGCTGGGTTTTCGGTACACATCTCTGCATAAGAGGCTATGGTTTTAAAGGATGTAGTATTGGCTGGTATTTGCAACTACTATGACATATTTTAACGATGATAAACTGACCTGTATTTCACTTTCAAGGTTATCTTAAAGGGATACGTCCGGCTAGTATTTGTTACTATTTAATTGGAACCGTCTTTCTATCTACAGTATTAAAGAAAATACAAGAAATTATGTACTACCCATTAGATTCCCCGCGAAGCACTGGGGGGGAGTACCCCTATTGGTCGCTGACGGATTCAATAAAACCTAACCACGCCAGTTTTGCGCCTATACTTTCATATATACCGCATTGACACATATCAGGAATTCCCACGATAATTATGGAAAAAAGATAATTTTCCAAATTGAAAAATGTAATGGTTGGTTCAACCTTAGAAAGATTAATATTCAAGCTTAAAATATACTATTTTTTCAATGTTGAAGTCTACTCCTTCAAATGTTGCGAATGATTACAGTTATTATCCACAACACTGGAAACCGTATTGACTTTCATACGATATGAACAAGTTGGGAAACCAAAATAAACCTCTCCGAGTCGAGACGAATTTACTTTCCAAAGACAGGTCCACCATGGACGAACTAATACTGAAGGACGGATGGCAGATGGAGAAAGTTGAAAAATACTTGTTGATTCGCCTTCTAGCGGCAGATAGTAGCAAACCGGATAGTGGGGGAATCAACGTTCTAACGAGGGAAGCAGCTAACGTCTTATTTTGTCTAGATGGCGCTAGCGTTTTCCGGGATTTGACTCCGCATTTTCATAACCCACTCCATTTTGGAGCTGTAAGCTTTACATTGGTTGTTTTGTCGCTTAGTAATGGGGGCAGTAATGGGCTGCTATTGGTTTTTCAGTATTACTTCGTCCATGGGTCCACCAGCCCATGAGAAAACCGGAAATACGTAGCTCAAATTGGCGGGATATCGCGAAGACCATTTGTAAAGGATTTATCGTTTAACATTTCCCTGTGTATTCTCATAAGTCTAATGAGGACCTATTATCTATCACTTAAGTGTGTATTTAACTTTCGGCTCACTCTGAACCGTTAACACCTCTTGTAAGAGGACACGAAACAAGTTCAATTCTAGTTTAATTCTAGGATATCTTGTTTCATAGGCTCAATCGCTTCAACACTTACAGAGAGACGAAGTATTGAAATCCTTATTATGTAGTGAAATCAAAAGTTGCGTTTCACTATATATAAATGTAGTAAAGCTGAATTAAAAAGTAAACACCAAATTTGAAATATTAATATCAAAAGATGTTCTTGGAATATTGAGATGAAACAGAGCTTTGTAGCTACACAACTACTAAAAGAATCGTAATGCCGAAAAATATTTAAAATATTTCCTTTTAATATTCTGCAAAAAGGATATGTTATCATCCTACTCGCTTTATATTAACTTTGATATGCGTGTAGTGTTTCGATTCGGATGCAATCTTCATTACTCGTTCTATATTAACTCTCACTTGTGTCATTACATAGAAATAAGTTTATCTTAAATAATTAATTAAATATAAATGATATTAATTATTTTAATCGCCAGTAAATAACTTTAAAAATAGTTAAATCGTTTAAAATAAAGTTGTTCCTATTATTGACGTTTAAAGTGAAGGGTACCCCTCTTGCCCGCTTTCTTCAAATTTTGGGGTATATATACGATTCGTTTCCATTATAATGATAGATAAAAACGCATTCGCGTGTACCGATGGTGGAAGCCCTGCCATTGGGAGGCTAGACGTTTCTCGTAACCCTAGCCGATCGCAGCGTATATCTTGAAACCAAACGATGACGAAGGAAAAGAAGCCAGAATGGACTGACTGGCGTCCATGTGGAATGGACAAAGACCTGAAGATGGTGGTGCATAGAAGCTAGTGTCATTGTGGAATTGACGAAGAACAGAAGATGGTGGTGCATAGAAGCTGGTGTCAATGTGGAATTGACGAAGAACAGAAGATGGTGGTGCATAGAAGCTGGTGTCAATGTGGAATTGACGAAGAACAGAAGATGGTGGTGCATAGAAGCTGGTGTCAAGGTGAAATTGACGAAGAACAGAAGATGGTTGTGCTTGGAAGCAAGCAAGTACAGACTAGTGTCCATGTGGGATGGACAAAGACTAGCAGATTGTATTCCTTAGAAGCCGGTTAGTAAAGACTGGTGTTGGTAGATGAATGGCCAAATTTCCGTGAACCGCGAACGCGTTCCGGAAATCGGGTATTTGTTTGCTCCGATTTGTAAACTGCGAACGCGGTCACGTGGGGTCTGACAGACAGACACACACACAGACAGACAGACACGGCCAGTGTAATACCTCTCCGTGACGTCATCGTCACTCGGAGAGGTAAAAATGAACCTATGGAACAGATCGTCCGTCTCCAAGAACACGCGCCCCCGGAACTTGCTATCCGTCCCCTTGCCAATGAGCCCGCAGAGGGTCCCTCCCGACAATTTCCCGTTCCAGTGGCCCCACCACCACGGGTACCGACAAAAGTTTCTTTTCCTTATCTTGATGCCTTCTGTTCCCTCTCATGCTACGTGTCCCGCGTGGGCATTGGGCTCGAGTCTTACGAGGCCCACGTTCAACATTCACCGGAATTATTTCCAACAAACTTTCGGGGATGTGTTACACATCTAGGAGCTTTTCCGGAGGAACTACACGACGATTATATTCGCCAGACGCTACTGATCAAGGGTGTCATGGGGACGACCGGTGTGCCCGCCCCCTGTACGCCAAACTATATCTAGCCGACCCAGGAATCGAGCAAGCTCTACGTAACGCATTGGCGTATGCCAAAATATGAGCAGTAGGGGCCATAGGGTTAGACTACTCTCGAGATATTGACATTTGCCCTCCGTCCGTTCAACGGGAAGCCTTTCGGAGGCAATTGGGAATTGCCTCCCGTTATGGCTCTCCCGTATTGTTTCAGTGTCGGGACCGCCGCCCGTCCGTAGGTGCCTTTCAGGCGTGTAGGGAAGATTTAACCCGAGTGCTACAGAGGACCCACATCGTGGTCCTGTTAAACATCTCTGGAAGCCCAGAAGAGGAGGTAAAATTTTTACGGGCTTTTCCACGATTGGTCATTGCCGTCTCACCCCAGATGGTCCATTCTGGGTTGCCAAGACTGATCCGGGACATTCCGCTCTCCCTTTTAGTAGCACAATCCGGGGCTCCGATGTTTAGACCGACTCGTGATGTTTCTCCCCTTGCCCCGGTCCCGTCACCAGGATTGACCAGAATGGTTATCACTCAGACCGCAACTACAAAGGGCTTACCAGTAGCAGACGTTGCGGCGATACTTCTTCGTTCTGCTAACAGCATTTTCAACATTGGGGATTAATCGGGACCCCAGAGTGTATTAGTTATTAATTTTTTGTTTCATCATGTCATGAAACGTATTTTCCCGTCCCGATTTAAAAAAAAATAAGCCTTATCTCCTCCTTTTAAGTCAAAGGTTCGTGTTATCCCAAACAAAATAAAAACAAATCCAGCAACATTACAACGAACAATATCTTTACGAGTAGAATTTATAAAAAAATTCGAACTATTCATATTGGCAAAGGTTTAATTGCAAACAAATTTCTTGCATTACAATTTTCGAATCACATTTAACCAAACAGACACTTTAGGCTAGTGTACGTTTTAATGAACGCGTACATTATCAGTTATAAAAATGTTATAAATATTAATTTATATTGGCAAAGGTTAAATTGCGAATAAATTTGCATTACCATTTTCGAATATATATAATAGTATTGTGCAAATCAATGGTACAATATTAATGACCTACAAGGATTTACACCCCTATAATAATAATAATTTATCCCAATGCAACTTATTTCGAGATTCTTCTTCATGGAGGGTTTAACGATTTATGGAAATTAGAATTCCGCCTTTGTACTAAAAATATATGTAAAGTTATTTTAACTTTCGAAAGCTGGTGCTGACGAGGCTAACTATATTCAATGATTACCAGAGTTTGAAATATTACTAAGTTAATGTAAGTCTTAAAATATAGGCAAATAAATCTAAATCACAATCCAAAAGGATATTATGATCTAGGGTGCGATTCAGCAGGCATGCGTTATGGCTTAAACGCAAGAAAACTTGCGTTATGATATCACTTTGCGTTAAATTTCAAAAAATGCGATTCACGTGTCGGCGTTACGATATCACGCGTTATCATAACGCCAAATGTCGGGGATATCGTATCGCCATCCGTTTGCTGGCGTTACAGGTTTATCACGACCGTTATAAAACGCTTTCCCGATATTTTACCCGCAAAAATTCAAAATGGCTGCCCTCCGTGATGCTTATTCAATTATTATCGCTGTTTAAATTGAGGAAAGAACAAATTCAAATAGAGAAAGAGTTTTTAGAGATGATACCCAAGCGTTTGAACTGCCGAAAAAAATATTTTCGAATGCTTTTTCGGTGAACTAGCACTGACCATAGTTTAATTGAGGCTCTGCGAGAGTCTTACTGGGCCAAGGCCCACAATTATTTCAAAAGATAGTAAAGTAAGCATTTGTTATCTGCTTTTATTGAAGTGAAAGTTCAATACTTATAATCGATTTAATATGTTGCTATTTTATTATAAGAAGCTATTTATTATAGTACTGAATAATAATTCCAAATTCCAATGCGCATATTACATGCAGGGAAACAAACTACCAGGGGCAAGCCTCCATACTGGATAATTACCCTCACGCCTAGAGACACCGCTAGAGTTGGCTAGCCTTCACCCGCAGTGAGCTTGGGATGCCACTAGTGGTGTCTCGTGGCGTGAGGAATATTGTACAGCATGGAGGCATGTCCTTGAAAGTTTGTTTCTCTGCACGTAATATTAGTATTGGCATAAGTTTATAAGATATGTTCCATAAGTATGACACTGCCTATACTTCGTAATGCTAGAGGCTTACTGAGAGGAAGTTCGAGAACATGTGAGAATTGACTGTACGCGGTTTAGCAGTCCATCTTCCTTTTTAGTCTGTATTAAGCCTTTGACAGCCCTTCACCAAGCGTCGCTTTACGAGAATCTATGACATTTCCCTACGTCACTTCATGACAAACTCTCAGTAACCAGTGACAAACTTATAGAACATATTTTATGAGCTTATGGTATTGGTCAATGTCTTACTTTTTTCCACTGCTGCACTACCTTTGTGGCGCGAGTTTGGTTGCGGCATAAGCGGCTAAATGTGCGTTTGTTTTTGTTCAAGTTTTATCAACTGAATAAATTTCCCCTTTTCCAATGTATTACTAAATTGAATAAGTTTTTACCCTTTAATGTCGCTACCTTTTCCAAATTAATGCTAATTAGCTCATTTATTGCAACACTTTCCACAATACTGCTATTTTAGTTCCTTTTTACACTAAAAAGAGGCGCTCTTTTAGCCACTCGCGGTGCGACTAGCTGATTCCATCTTTAATCATAATTAATTTTCGTTAATTTAAAAGTTCCTATTACTACGTCTTTATTTTCTTCCCTAAAACTTAGCAACATATTCAGTTGCTCTTCATAAACCTTTTTCCCACGTTTTTAGGTATTGTTGGCATTTTTAATAGTTGTTATTCTCTCAATATTGTTGAAATTTTCGCGAGCAGACGATAAAATTCAAATTTTTGGCGCCAAAAATTATTTTCTTTGTTAACGCTTCAAGTTATCCCCGCTAGATAGCGCAAATGTCGTTGAATCGCATTTCGGAGTGATATTTAAAATTTGCGTTATGAGATTTGCGTTACGAGCGTAACGCTGAAAAATCATAACGCGTGATATAAAAAATTTATCACTGAGCAGCTGAATCGCACCCCTAATCTTTAAAATTAGGAAGCAGCTTTCTGACGGTCAAAGTTTTTTAAAGTTCAGCTAGCTAAATGGACCAAGTCATCTTGCGACTTATTGCCACTTATCTAACGCCTTTACAATGCATAGAGTGGTGGTGGCTAGCCCCTATGCCACAGCTAACCGGCAGCGCCCTATACTAACTATTACCGTTAACCTCTGCAAGTTTTGATGGAAAGGAGAAACCGGGTTAGACCGCGGAGGAAAACTCCTTTTAACAAGCGGGGAGAGAACTTGCAAACTCTACGCAGAAGGATTTCTTCCCAGATTTTTCACCCGGTGCCACAGTCCGGGATCGAACCCGGGATCCTCTTGCTGCGAGGCGAAAGCGCTAACCGCTACGCCACCCCAGTTGAAACTATAGACGCTAGGAGTAGTCACTTAAAATACAGCGCTTTTCGACAGCAAGAGTTGACTTATGGCTATAAGAGAGGGCACCTGCTAATGACCTCTTTTTGACGGTGAGAAAAGACACCTACTTAATAACTGGTTTTGAAACTGAGAGCTTACTTCCTGATGAGGCATTTTTGACGAGTAGAGCTGACAATTTCAAAAGATATAAAATTACCAAGTATTAATTGTACATGTGAGTTTAACTAAGTTGAAATTGATGACGGATTGTGCTTCAGAACTCTCAGTTTGGTTTATAGCGTGATTTTCAATAAAAAGCTTTAATTGCAATGTTTATAGGATATTTTAATTCTTACCGAACAATCATTTTTACCCCAAACATTCAAAAGCGAGTATTTATGTATTTTTTTATTAATTAATTTGTTAGTTTAATTAAAATTATCCATATTCTTACTCAAAAACTGGTAGATTTCGGTTAATTTGCCGTTAATTAAGTTAAAGATAGGATAAAATAATTTACTTGACATACTGAGTTTTAATAACAAATTCTCCTTAATTGCAATATTTAGTGGAGTTTTTATCCTTTCCGAACATACGCTATTTTATTACAAATTTTCGATTTCGGTCTTATAAATGTATTTTAAGGATAATTTAAACTTGACGAAAATGTTAAAGTAGAAAAATGGTGCTTGACTAACGGATTAAGTAGTTCTAATCTTGATGAAGTAGGATACTTAAGTTATACCAGTTTTTACCCAAGAAATTACTGTTTTGTTTAAATTCTCGTTAATTATGCAAAATAAAGCTAAGTATAATGCTAGATTGTAATCATTCATTGTTCATGCAACTTATAAAATGAGTTCCAGTAAATAATTCACCTCAATTGCAATGTTTAATATAGTTTTTGATGCATGCTGAAAATTTACTTTTTTACCTCAAACATTCAAATTTAGAGACTATTTGGGTATTTTAATCACAATTTAAAAGTGAAATAAATAAATAAATTGAGCACAGTATCCCGAATGTGGTTTCAATCACGCGACGCTCTCGACTTAACCTGTAGTTAAAGATCTTTTTGTCGTGGGGTTTATTATGGCCCGGATAGGGTCTCATAAGGCTGCGATGTAATGGGAAGGCTTCGTCACCAAAGCAAAAATAAGGAAAGTTATCACTTGTTCCTGGCGGTGGTTCTTCATCGGGAATTTCTAGTTTTTGATTTAAAAGCTTTGAGCAAATGAAGATTCTGAAAAAACTCCTCCGTCACTTTGACTGCCGTATCTTCCAATTGAATCGATAAAGTGAATCGCACATAGCCATCAAATTAATGCTAAAGGATCCTTTACAGTTGTAATATTTAGAACCACTGTTGGAGGGAGATTCTATAACACCGTGTTTCCCATCAACAGCTCCAAGACAGTGAGGCAAATTCCACATTGCTTGAAACCCGGCTGTTACGCTTTTCCATTCTTCTTTAGTTTTGGGAAAAATCAAATAATTAGGAGCTAAGAATTCCCATATAGCATTGCAAGTCTCGCGAACAATTTTCGAGACTGTGCCTGGGGAAACTCCTACCACATATTTTTGCCAACCTGGATGTGGTTGCTGATATGTCTGGTTGTTGTTCATCTATTGTAATACTGTTTTTCCTGAGCTTCTTCCTAACATTTCTCAAGCGCTCTTCTATATAGCCTGTCGCTGGGCGTTTTTGTCAACGAGAGAACCAGACCAACTACAGTGAAAATATTGAAGTAATTGTGGGAAGTAATTTGATTAACCGTTTGAAGTACTAACAAGGCCAAGATGATCTCTGTCCTCAAAATTAGGAAATTCTCTGACTATAGACTTTGAAAGTTCTGTTTTCAATGTAGGTGACGGGCTG
This sequence comes from Phalangium opilio, assembly GCA_019434445.1. Taxonomy (NCBI): domain Eukaryota; kingdom Metazoa; phylum Arthropoda; class Arachnida; order Opiliones; family Phalangiidae; genus Phalangium; species Phalangium opilio. The sequence continues at coordinate 119,094 of JAEQBA010000952.1, read as the reverse complement.
TGAAGTGTTTCAGTATGATATATTATCAATTAAAAACGTTATCGTAAAAGACAAATTACTTTTGACCTTTTTAAATTAAATAAGACACCATTATCCTACACAATAGTCTTCTGGATTTTATGGATATTTGATCAGAACTAAGATTAGCACATAATTCTTTCCCTTGGGGATGATTAACAACGGCTTCCTTCACTTTCTATGGATGGAAATTTATAGTTTTTTACTGCTCATACACCACCATTAGGCCTAACTTGATAACTACTTACAAAATTGCTTTCCGCCGCTTTCTTGGTACTATTTACCAAGTTGCTTTCTGCAGCGTTCGTAGGACTTAAGTTTAATTCAGATTGATTTCCTTCAATAATATTGTCTATATTGACGATTTTTTTTAACCGGTCCATTTGTTACAGAATCACAACCAGGCGACAAAATAGGATCGTTATTAAAAGAGTTAAGTTCATCCATTGAAAGTTGAGAACTTGTCCCAGTTTAGCATATCTCTGCTTAAGAAAAGAAAATGACAGAAATAAATCCGGCCGCTTATGGCTGATATATTTACTAGTATAGGTTCAAAGTAAATACGCAGTTAATAATTACTTATTCCAGTTACTAATTTTCAATCATATAATGATGGTACAACAAGTGGCCTTTCAAGGTCTTGGAGTCTGAAGTTGGCATGAATCTGCTCCTGCAGCGTTTTTCAGGCTTCATGACGTCCCGTTATTTGCGAGTCAACCCACAGAAATCCGTTTTCCTTGTTTACCGTAAACACGGTAGAACTGGCCGAATAACGCCAATTATACACTAATCATAATGTCTTGATTAGAATCAAGACCTAACGAGTATCGATAAGACTGAGATTATCTTTTGACTGAAGGATCAGATATTAATTTTTCTTTTTAATTGAAACTTAAAGGCATTCTTAAGAAAAAACAACGTTACATCACCGTTTTCCGTTGAAATAATTTATTTTACTGGTAATCAATTTCGAAAATTCACTTATCTCGGCTTTTGGACCACAATTTCATTCCCCGAAATTAAAGAGGCGGCGCATAAGGGCTTTAAAGAGTTCGCGAACAGATCCGGTTAATTAAGCGTAACCTTCGCACCGATATTAGAGAATCCCTAGCATTAAAAAACTATTCAAGTGTACGTGAACTAATTGCTGACGCAGTAGCAATCGAACAAGTCGATCAAGACCCTCGTGGCAGAGACGCGAGGTCTTCTAGTCAGAAAACTTCAGCTCCTAAGACCTAACCTAGAGTAATCTGCATGAAATGTGGCAAACATGGCCATTATCAAAATTTTTACCCCGAAATGCGCCAAAATTCATAAGCGTATAGCGCACCCGTGAGTTCTTTGGACCCAAAGGCTAAACTGTTTTGCCAAATTGCACCCGCTGTGGTGTAGAGGGCCACATTAAGCCTAATTGTCGCAAAAGACACCATAGTAAGGGCTAAAGCCGGGGGAAAAGAGAAGGCAGTTCACCTCGGAAATCGTCAATAGGCCAAGCTGTAAATAGCCAGACACGGTTTTTTACACTCCCACGAAATATGGCGCCTTAGTTCTCCCTAGCTTCTCTCTAAGTATTCCCTTATATTTTCTTAACCGCCTGGATAAGCTGCGAACGAATCGCTGGCCAGTGATTCAAGACCTTGTGTCATCCCCGCTAATTACCCGCATGAGCACGAAATCTGAAATTTTTCTGACAGGTTTGCCTCATAATAAGAATGACCTTAAACAGCATTTTAATACTACCTTTTCTGAACTATGTATGGGGTCTGGCTCGAACAGGGTGATACTTCACTTTCATGCTTCTGTTTAAGCAATGCTTCAAATAATCTCGATGGACGCTCATTTCTCAAGAAACAATCTTACATTTTATATGCTTCCCTGTCGAGGCGCTCCCTTTAATTGTGGCGACCGTACCTGTCGTTCTGGGTGCGGCCGCATCGAATCGCTGTCCCATATTTTACAAGCCTGTCAGATATCAAAAACTAACTATACCGCTCGTCACGATAAACTCTTAAAATTCGATTATGCAAGCATCTCTAAAACAACATTCACAGTCCTTATAGAACCCCGCCTCACTAAGAAAGATAACCTAAATCGTGAACATGTTTTTAAACCTGACCTAATCGTTATAACCACTGACTCTGTTCTTGTGTGCGATGTCAGTGTATCTTGGGAAACCCCGCAGATCACCAAAGGAAAAAAGCCACTTACAATACTCCTCTATTTTTACAGAAGATACATTCAATGTACCCAAACAAGTCAGTGCATTTCTTTGCCTTTGTTATTTCTGCCCGCGGTCTTTATTGCACGGAAAACGATGACTTCTGTCAGCTAGTTAACCTTGGCAAAGGTTTTAAACTCACGTGCGATAAAATAATTAAGCATGGGCGAATACTCGAGTAACACGAATAACTCGATCGAATATCGAGACGAATAACCGTCTCGATATTCGATAAGCCCCATTTCGGGTATTCGAACGAATATCGAATAGTGAATTTTACTATTCGGGCCTACTATTCGTTAAATATTCGATTAACTATTCGTTAAATATTCGATTAACTATTCGTTAAATATTCGATTAACTATTCGTTAAATATTCGATTAACTACTTGAGAAAACAAAAATATTAACCCTAAAAATGTTTTAAAAAAGTAATGGCAGTTACACTTTTTAATGTATAAGTTTCTATGGGAAAATAGGCCTGAAGTGCTACTACTCTATAGCGCATCTAAATTCTAACTATAATTTAAATTGATTTTAATTAATCCTTCTATTTCTGACTATTCGATAACTATTCGATAAGGGCAATTTTAAGTTAAGCCTAATTATTCGATATTCGGTTCCCAAACAACTATTCGTCTCGGTATTCGATAAGAAAATTTTTCACTATTCGATATTCGTCTCGACAGTCAAAAGCTGGTATTCGCCATGCTTAAAAATAATTCTTGATCAAGGGGTATATATATTTTTCAAAATTTTATGAAGGCTGTATATACAATCACTGCTGGTCGCTCTTGAGTCATCCATGATCAAACTTGTACAGTCGCCGCAATTAAAAACTTTCTCTCTCGCGACGTCTTGTTTCAATCATAAGCCGCAAATTATTGATCTGATACAATGGTTATAAAAAAACGTATCTTATATTGTTGTTTCAATAAATTTTTTACTAAGCGTTTTTTTTTCACTCTCCACTTTCCATTTCCAACTGCTAAATAGGGGGTTTTGAATGATTGGGATGATTTTAAAGAGAAGGTGAACAGTTGAGCATAGCTCGTCCGAATTACCGAATGACATTCCAGTAAAGGGAGAGTGATGTTAATTGCAATTTTCTGAATAGACGTCCCCCACGGAATCAATGCCTTGAGCCATATTTTTATGGATAGAGATCCCCTTTAATGTTGCACAAATATATAATCAACAATTGTGGAATGAAACTTCAAATCTTCCTCCGGCGAAGATATGGCCACGGGTGCGACATTCTGTTCCACTATGGTTCGCAAATGCCAGGGGGTGGAGAATGATTTCTATCTAGATTAGTGGGCGATTCTTGATGTCAGTTTCAACATAAGTCTGCACGAACGTTTGGTTGAAAACGGCGCATTTCGGAGAGAACCATCTAGAAATTCAATGGCCAACCAATTCCCTCAATATGTCACCCATTGAAAATCGCTTGGTGGAGGAAATACAGGTTCACTGAAAAGGAGAATACCCACATTCAAAGCATAGCATGGGTCACAAAGTGGTGCCTACATTTGAGGAAGTGGTTGTGTTCATTGTATTCAACTAATTGGGATTCGCCATAACGAAGATGACGAACCTTTCTCAAGAAACACTTTATTTACAATGCGAAATTAGCATTATACTAAAGTTCCACTAGTCTTAGCAGTGTATCCGATGGCAAATTATGGTCTTTTTGAGAATCAATGGAATCTGCTGAGCTTCACGAAGTATTAAATCCTTGAAGGTTAAGTAAGGACGCAATTAATGCAGAGTGTGTATATATTTTATTGAGAAAAACCCAACCAACATAACAAGTTAAATAAAGAATAAAGATACTTTGCTAATTACTATCCAACATTTATTCTTAATTATGAACATGATTAGGATAAATACATTTATACGTTTTCATTTTTAATTTCATTATGCGATTAATATTTGATCATTTTCCCGTTGGCGTTTACCACCTGTTGCATTTTCTGCGGCATTGATGAAAACAGATTGCTTATGTATTCGGGCCGCTTGCCAACCTCTTCCCATGCGGCCTGGATGATGGTGAATAGTTCGTCCTTATCATTGGGAATTATATTGTTCTGGGATACAATCCTTTTCATAATCGCCCAGACGTTTTCGATTGGAGATAAGTCGGGTGAATTTCTTGGCCAGTTCATTACATCTATTTCCGGATGATTCTCATTCAAATACGCCATGGTTGCACGTGACTTGTGTATACTCGAATTATCTTGTTGAAATATAAATTTACCGTCCGGAAAATGATTGTCTACGACATGAGGAAAAAAGGTATGTTCCAATACATCAATATATTTATCGGAATTAAGGTTCCCTTCTATTCGCGCTTAGGTGCCAATTCCATGTTTTGAAATATAACCCCACACTGGCACAGAAAACCGTCCACTCTTCTGGATTGAATGAATGTTAGCCGCATCATATCGGGTCCCTTTCTCTCTCCACACTCTTACGTGATGGTCCGTAGATGAACAAAATGTTGATTCGTCGCTGATGACAACTTCATTCCATTCGTTCCTCCAGTGAAGGTGAGCGCGCGCAAATGCTAGGCGTTCTTGTTCGTGCTCTGGTTTGAGATATGGCTTCTCCGCGGCGATACGACTGTGTAGCCCAACGTCACGTAATCGGTTTCTAATCGTTGTTTCCGACGCTTCCAATTCCATGATGGATTTTACAGATCGAACAGTGGTGGTAGGATTATTCACAACAAGAGCAGCAATATCGTCGTCTTCTTCTGCAGTGGTAACGCGTGGAGTTCCAGGTCTTGGTTTGTCGGTCAATCGCCCATTCTCACCATAAGCGGCTAGCCAAGACCTCACGGTTGGCTTTGCCTCATGTAACGCAACGAGCCTATTGCGTTCTTCCTGTGATAATCTTAGCATACTGACTGGTGAGAGAGTGAGACAAACTGATAGTAAAAAATATATGTTAGAATATATTTTTTACCATAAATTGTTATATAAATACTATCAGTTTGTCTCACTCTCTCACCAGTCAGTATGCCAAGATTATCACAGGAAGAACGCAATAGGCTCGTTGCGTTACATGAGGCAAAGCCAACCGTGAGGTCTTGGCTAGCCGCTTATGGTGAGAATGGGCGATTGACCGACAAACCAAGACCTGGAACTCCAAGCGTTACCACTGCAGAAGAAGACGACGTTATTGCTGCTCTTGTTGTGAATAATCCTACCACCACTGTTCGATCTGTAAAATCCATCATGGAATTGGAAGCGTCGGAAACAACGATTAGAAACCGATTACGTGACGTTGGGCTACACAGTCGTATCGCCGCGGAGAAGCCATATCTCAAACCAGAGCACGAACAAGAACGCCTAGCATTTGCGCGCGCTCACCTTCACTGGAGGAACGAATGGAATGAAGTTGTCATCAGCGACGAATCAACATTTTGTTCATCTACGGACCATCACGTAAGAGTGTGGAGAGAGAAAGGGACCCGATATGATGCGGCTAACATTCATTCAATCCGGAATAGCGGACGGTTTTCTGTGCCAGTGTGGGGTTATATTTCAAAACATGGAATTGGCACCTTAGCACGAATAGAAGGGCACCTAAATTCCGATAAGTATATTGATGTATTGGAACATACGTTTTTCCCTCATGTTGTAGACAATCATTTTCCGGACGGTAAATTTATATTTCAACAAGATAATTCGAGTATACACAAGTCACGTGCAACCATGGCGTATTTGAAGGAGAATCATCCGGAAATAGATCTAATGAACTGGCCAAGAAATTCACCCAACTTATCTCCAATCGAAAACGTCTGGGCGATTATGAAAAGGATTGTATCCCAGAACAATATAATTCCCAATGATAAGGACGAACTTTTCACCATCATCCAGGCCGCATGGGAAGAGGTTGGTGAGCGGCCCGATTATATAAACAATCTGTTTTCATCAATGCCGCAGAGAATGCAACAGGTTGTAAACGCCAACGGTAAGATGATCAAATATTAATCGCATAATGAAATTAAAAATGAAAACGCATAAATGTATTTATCCTAACCATGTTCATAATTAAGAATAAATGTTCGATAGTAATTTGCAAAGTGTCTTTATTCTTTATTTAACTTGTTATGTTGGTTGGGTAGTTCTCAATAAAATATATACACACTCTACATTGCGTCCTTACTTAACCTTCAAGGATTTAATACTTCGTGCAGCTCAGCAGATTCCATTGATTCTCAAAAAGACCATAATTTGCCATCGGATACACTGCTAAGACTAGTGGAACTTTAGTATAATGCTAATTTCGCATTGTAAATAAAGTGTTTCTTGAGAAAGGTTCGTCATCTTCGTTATGGCGAATCCCAATTAGTTGAATACAATGAACACAACCACTTCCTCAAATGTAGGCACCACTTTGTGACCCATGCTATGCTTTGAATGTGGGTATTCTCCTTTTCAGTAAACCTGTATTTCCTCCACCAAGCGGTTTTCAATGGGTGACATATTGAGGGAATTGGTTGGCCATTGAATTTCTAGATGGTTCTCTCCGAAATGCGCCGTTTTCAACCAAACGTTCGTGCAGACTTATGTTGAAACTGACATCAAGAATTGCCCACTAATCTAGATAGAAATCATTCTCCACCCCCTGGCATTTGCGAACCATAGTGGAACAGAATGTCGCACCCGTGGCCATATCTTCACCGGAGGAAAATTTGAAGTTTCATTCCACAATTGTTGATTATATATTTGTGCAACGTTAAAGGGGATCTCTATCCATAAAAATATGTCTCAAGGCATTGATTCCGTGGGGGACGTGTATTCAGAAAATTGCAATTAACATCACTCTCCCTTTACTGGAATGTCATTCGGTAATTCGGACGAGCTATGCTCAACTGTTCACCTTCTCTTTAAAATCATCCCAATCATTCAAAACCCCCTATTTAGCAGTTGGAAATGGAAAGTGGAGAGTGAAAAAAAAAGCTTAGTAAAAAATTTATTGAAACAACAATATAAGATACGTTTTTTTATACCCATTGTATCAGATCAATAATTTGCGGCTTATGATTGAAACAAGACGTCGCGAGAGAGAAAGTTTTTAATTGCGGCGACTGTACATGCAATGCTAATCCATTATTTCGTCCTTGTTTTTAACACAGTACTTTTGTTCTGATTGTCTTTTCTTTAATTTCCTTTTTGTTTGTCCTACATAACTTTTATTACATTCGCATTTTATTTCATATATCACTCCCGTTTTGTCCAATTCTTCCGTTTTTGGTTTGTTTTTTATTAGTTCTGTTTTAATCGTGCATTGGGTTTTATTTACTAAATTAACATTATGTAGTTTTAGTTGTCTGCTAGTCTTTTCTGTAATCCCCTTTATATATGGTAAAGAAATGATATATTCTGGTTTTTCCTTTATCGTATTGTTTTTGACTTCATGGTTATTAAAAATTTGATTAACTAAATGTTTTGGGTATCCGCTATTTATGAACTGTATTTTAAATTTTCTGGCTTCCATTGCTTAGTGTATACTCCTTGCCTTTGTTTCAGCCCTAGTATATACAAAAGCTATTTAAAAATATGTGTATATAGACACCATTGTAAATAGACATTTATTAACGGCAGATGCTTATCGTAAAATAGCAATAAATCAGGCGTATTCAGGATAGATAAAAGGAGAGATAATATTCTAATTGACTCGGAGAGGTATTATTTTGGTGTTCAAAATGGTATTTAACATATGCCCTTGTTTTATACGTACTTAAAATGATTTTTCAGCGCCGACTGTTCTGATTGCAGTAAAAAAAGCTGCGAGGCAACTAATATTTAAAAAAATAAGATGCATGTTGTCGCTACAACTCAAAAGAGCCGACCATTCCCAGTCCGAATTCATTTCATAGCGTTTTCAGGGAGGATAGGTAATGCTTTCATGGTTGGCGGTGGTTTAGGTGCGAAAATGATTTTATATATATATTAAAAAACTTATGCAAAATCAGTGGGGTTTGCCAATATTAGGTGTTATTATTTAAATTTTAACTAAAACACGTTTATCTCGCACTTGTTATTATTCTCGTTTCATATAATAAGGCAAATATACTGAGCGGAGGCTTAATTTTTGCTCTTGTAGGGTTCGATATAGCTTCGTCACAAGCCATTCGCTTCAGCGTTGGACCTTTCCTCTTGATAATTGTGATTCTTGTCCATTTATTCAACGGAGTCTTGAAAGCCAACTACTCATCTCAGAAAAGAGAAAATATCAACAGTGTAAACGATGCCTTGATATTATCTGATGACATCCCGATTCGATTCTATCCTCAACCTATATATGATGAAGTTTGTCTACAGGTTAGGATTTTATACTTTGTTCTTAGGAGACTTCTAGAGTTCTGTCCTTAATATATTCGCAATATTTCAGAATGAATGAGAACTAAGAATACTCTGTGAAACGATGCAGGGGTAAAAACACAAATCGCTTAATATAAAAAAACTATCTAGAGGAAATGAAGTTTGGTTTGCGGATTTATCTATTTTACAGGTTTCAAGCGTTTTCTCAAAAATTGATCACACGTATGAACACATTCTTCTGGATCTTCACCTTGGTTAGAATAAGTACTTCGAGAAACCGATGGTTTTTCTCGCGAAAAGGAAATGAATCCTGAAGCTCTGAAGTATATAAACCGAAGGTTGGTTTCTTACTATCCTAGTTCAGTAATTCTCTGCGTGCTGATGTTTTTCATTGAGACCATTTAAAAACGCAGAAACTCTTATCCCGTCTAAATACGGTTAAAATTAGTAGAACTTTATTACAGACTAGCAGCAAAGACACCCGGCGTTTTCTTTTCTGGACGCCATTTTAAACGATGACACCATAACCCATAAGGTCTGTTGATAAAAAGGGTGTGACATGCAAAGGCAGTACCCGAAATAGGAACCGCTGTTTGTAGCGGTCCATAGTGTTTTTATGTCCACGGCTAACTAATAACTCAGCTACAAAGTTTTTACTTAGTTTTGACTAAACTTTAAATAAAATAAAGCCGGTTGGGGTATGGTTAAAAATAGTACACTTTATTGCGACCCTCTCTAAGGAGAGTCAAACCAAATCTAACGAAATATACAACAAAGGCTTACAAGGTAAAGTCCCTTGCTCTCTTGACGATAAGCCGATAACAATCAGTTTACTTTCTATCTCTATTGAAAGCTCTAGTTAGCCCCTCGCTCCTCAGGTCTGGGCTATGGAAAATCTCCAAAACTAGCGAGAAAGCCATCGAACATGGAAAATAACCAGGATTGCGAGGGAATCTATATTCCAACGTTACAAACCCCCCCCCCACAAGGGTTGAGCAAGGAGCGAAGACTTATGCCGATGCACACTTATCGCATCTTATAAATTTCTAACAAGGACTTATGCCCAGAAACTTTTGAAAGAGAAAGTTTAGTTATAGTGATTACGCATTTTAGTGATTATCCCCTCGAATTACCTTTAGCAATGCTAAAATTATCAAACGCATAACGCTCATTTAACACTATGTTAGCTCTATCTAAACCCACATTTGAATTAACCGCCAAAACGTTCCAGTCAAACATAACATAGATGATGATGGCTACCGAACGAGAACGAAACACATGAGGAGCGCGGTAGGAAACGGGGGAAATCGTTATCTATTTAATTAGCACATGCATAAAAAGAAAATAAATATAAATACCCCAAACATACAAATTCATAAGTATCCGACCCCGCAGATAAAAATTCAGCCCAAGACTGCACACTACGAGAAATTCTATCCCACCAATACAGGGTGTCGCCCTCTAGCATTACCTCTATGTAAGGAATAATTTGCGCGTCGCTCAGTCGACAGACTCTTTTGAAACGGTCGGCGTTAGCTAGAAAAGCTAGGGGATCCGAGTTAGGCCTAAATTTTGGAACCGGAGGGGGATCTATTCTACCGATAGGTTGAGGTGGGAATCCTGCGTGCCACATTTGACTTCCAAAATTTAGATTAACATTAGGCGCTTGATTTATAAAAGGCATATGGCCTTGATTAGACGAGTACTGATTAATCGGATAATTTTGATTGTGAAATTGATAACTTTGAAACTGGTGATTTAAATTATTTGAACCAGCTGGAGTACTACCACTTACAATGGAGCTATGGGCACCGGGGCTATTTGTACCTGGTGGTGCTGAGAAATTTGGGAGGGTGTTTGAACCGCTCAATATTGGTGGCGCACTTGGGACTACAACAGGTAAACTATTCGTTAGCTGCGGTGCTGTATTGGTTAACGAAGCCGCTACGGGTAAACTTAGCCCGATGTTAGACGGATTCGAAGCGATAGTACTCTGATTATTTAATGTAAAATTTTGAGGGGTACTAGATAAACCACCTGTGGTCGAGGGTGGCGTGTGTAAATTAAGGGCTGCTAACAATTGTGTTTGAGCTTGAGTTTGGGCCAGGATAAAGCTAGACAACATTTTTTGTATCTGGGCTATATCGGCTGAATTTGTCGTACTCGTCGTTACGCCAGAGCTCATTGTCGTGACAACTGTGTTGTTAGCTCCGGAATTCGCGACCACCAACGACTGTGAGACCGGAGAAGATACTGGCGAAGCCCCGGACCACATGGGTTCAGAATTTTTGATACCCAAAAAACCAGAGTCCAAATCAGTGTCGTGAAACGAGTCAGTATCTTCGTCGGAATTGTGACCGTCCGCGTTCAATAAAGGATCGGGTATAGGACGATTACGCGTGTTATATTGACGAATAAGAGCGTCGTTTGACTTAGCCATAAACGAGAAAGTTAACAAAATATACAATAACTAAGTCTCGATGGGCGAAATACAAGAAATAATAATAAAAAAAAATTGGGAACCAAAAGGGAACGTGACCTGAACGATGAGGTGAGCTTCAAGTTTGACGTGAATGTGACTCGAAGACACAAGATGTATTCCAGAAGAGTACAATGTCTATTGTTAAGGCGTACACAAAGTTTGGCACGTAAAAATGGCGATAATCGTCGACGTCCCGCAGTCCGTGCGACGTGAAAGTTTTAGAACCGTTGTCCCGCAGGTCGAACGGTGCAAATCCTCCGGTGAAAAAGGACAGGAACGGGTCCTTAGATGTCGTCCCGCAGTCCGACAAATATCCAGAACAGCCAAAATACGTTGAATCCCGCAGTTTTCAACGGAAAAACGAGGCAGGAAAACGGCAGGGTGCTGAAGTCCAAGTCACGGCCAGGAGAAAGGGTGAAATTTGGCGTGTACCACGTTGAGGATCAAGTGATCATAAGCATTTAACGAAATGCAGGCCGGCACCTCCACCAAATTTGTAGCGGTCGATAGTGTTTTTATGTCCACGGCTAACTAATAACTCAGGTACAAAGTTTTTACTTAGTTTTGACTAAGTTTTAAATAAAATGAAGCCGGTTGGGGTAATGTTAAAAATAGTACACTTTATTGCGACCCTCTCGAAGGAGAGTCAAACCAAATCTAACGAAATATACAAAAAGGGGTAGCAAGGGCTTACAAGGTGAAGTCCCTTGCTCCCGTGTTGACGATAAGCCGATAACAATCAGTTTACTTTCCATCTCTATTGAAAGCTCTAGTTAGCCCCTCGCTCCTCAGGTGTGGGCTATGGAAAATCTCCAAAACTAGCGAGAAAGCCATCGAACATGGAAAATAACCAGGATTGCGAGGGAATCTATATTCCAACGTTACAAACCCCCCCCCCCACTAGGGTTGAGCAAGGAGAGAAGCCTAAGGAAGCATGGCGAAACGTAGGCAATAGAGATTTCGAACGTAATATCAAAACCAAAAAATTTGACAATTATTGTAACATCAAAAAGGAATTAAAGACAGAGAAAAACAAGACGGCCCAAGGGCTCGTAATAGTAGCCATATCATACGAGTGAATAGCCCCTCTATACCCTACCCTAATGAGTGAATAGCGCTATCCTTTTCAATGCTTAAATGATTTACCGTGCATAAAATCAGAGTGAATAGCCCCTCGATTCCCTACTCTTAACAGTGATTAAATTATGACCGTATAAATTTTCTTATGCTGTAATTCTAATATTCCGGCGAATCGAAGAACAGATAGTTTTTAGTGATAATCCCCTCGATGAGTTTACAACAGAGACTTATGCCGATGCACACTTATCGCATCTTATAAATTTCTAACAAGGACTTATGCCCAGAAACTTTTGAAAGAGAAAGTTTAGTTATAGTGATTACGCATTTTAGTGATTATCCCCTAGAATTACCTTTAGCAATGCTAAAATTATCAAACGCATAACGCTCATTTAACACTATGTTAGCTCTATCTAAACCCACATTTGAATTAACCGCCAAAACGTTCCAGTCAAACATAACATAGATGATGATGGCTACCGAACGAGAACGAAACACATGAGGAGCGCGGTAGGAAACGGGGGAAATCGTTATCTATTTAATTAGGACATGCATAAAAAGAAAATAAATATAAATACCCCAAACATACAAATTCATAAGTATCCGACCCCGCAGATAAAAATTCAAAAGTATCCGACCCCACAGATTAAGAGGTACCCCACCCCACATCACCCCGACATTTTAGAGATAACAATAAATGATAAAAAACTCGAGGTTTCTTTCAAGTCTCTATGGTTTAGTGGTAGAATGTTTGTCTACTGCGCCAGCGACCCGGGTTCGATTCTCGGATCTGACCTGAAAAATTTTTAATTAAAATTAAATCTCTAACCGAGCCCAGTAACCCCTATGGGTGGGTTGTGGTAATATAAAGTTCCTTTTAAGCTAAAATCTGACGATAACGATAGCGAAAACTCCGGCCACTACTGTTACAACGGCTCGGGTCAAACTAAGAGCCTATCGTATACTACGATATGGCAAAAAAATTCTAAAATGAGAACATACTGAAGCGCGATGGTACAAGTTGGAAATTACGCGAAGTCCCGAAACACATTTTTTTTTTACAATAAAATATTTATATATAAAAGGGACGAGAAAAGTTACTAGGTTTCAGGCGCCTTATTGCGAGAAATTATTAAACACATTTGAATTTATTTTCGCACTCTGTTCAGTCAAATGTGGCGCATTGTCTAAAATTTCATTCTGGGAACGGGTGGTTTCACCACGTTCAAGGAGTCTGTGAAAATCCCTACCAGGTAACCTAAAGTGGGGAGAATAACCCGTAGCAGCAGGTGGGGATGATGCAACACCTTTGGTCAGCATGGTGTCAAGCTGGGCGTCCACGATAGCTTTTCGCGGGAGAGGCAGGGTGTAAGCGCGAGATTTGAATGGCCCGCGGGAATTCAAATCTATTTGGGACTGCAAAATAGGGCAGCGGCCTGTAGGGTCCGAAATTACTTAGGGAAGGTCTCGAATTATTGAGACGATAGTGGCCTGTTTTGTGTTGACCGGTATGTCAGAAGGGGGTAAGGGGTAAGCACTCGCAAGTACACCCACAGACTTCTCTGTACCTGATCCTAATTGGCTAACCAACTTGTAATCCTGCGGGTCGTTACCGAAGACAAACGTACCGTTATGAGGCTTAGGATAAATCTGAGTGAACTCAGCAAAATTCCAGCCCAAAATAATGTCACTTTCGACATCGGTACCTATGGCAAAAACATAATTCCAAGTACGCCCTGCAATAGTGGTACTAAGTTCCGCCTCTCCTTTTATTTGGAAAGGTGAAATATTGGCATTATACACTCTAGGACCGGACCAAGGTCGTAATTTACTAGTCTGACCGCATGAAGCTTCCCATACTTTAGTTGAAATAACCGAGATTTCGGCACCACTATCTAATATGGCATCTCCTTGATAATTTCCTAGAATTATTGGGACTTTCGGACGACGCCTGGCGACCTTAATTTGACCCTTAACCGATGTGGCAGGCCGTGAACCCGATACTAAAGGGGTATTGATAGCCTCTGTCGGAACTAAAGGGAGGTCCTGGCAAAGGTCTGGGTCGAATTCGGATGAAACATCCGAAACATCACTAGCACCGATAATTCCTATTATGTTGGGCGGACAATCTTCGGGTGGGGAAGAGAACTCTAGCGCATCGAGAGCGCTCTGAACCCCGCCTGATATATGAGCATGGTCCTCTGCGGCTGTAATGGAAGCCACACTGCCACGGTTACCATTGTGAGAATTGTGATTTTTACGTTTGTGTTTGCTACCACGACTAGAAGTAGGACAAAGTTGTGGGCACTGATAGGATTTGTGATTAAAATCACCGCATTCATTGCAAATTATGGCTTCGTCACAAGGACGAACGGGCGCGAAGTTACCACCATGAGACTCTACGTTGTGGGGAGTGGGGTTCGACTGGACCGAAATATTCTGTCCCGGTGTAAGTGTTTGGGTACGATGGGGCCTAGAATAGGTATAAGGAGGCACGGTCTCGCGACGGTTGCTCCTCGAATCGTATTCCTTACAGGAATTGTAAAGATTTTCGGCTTGTTGAACCGCGTTCTGAACTTCGTTAAGGCTAGCATTGGGGGGTACGGTCAAGAATGCATGCAAATCTGGGTTGATTCCTTTCAAGATACGACTAATTATAAGTTGGGGAGCCATCGCCATATCTACCTGAAGGCAAAGCCGTTCCATTTCAAGCATGGAAGGAAGAACCTTTTCGCCTTCCTTTTGCTTTCTTTGGGTTAGTTTGATTAGGAGGTCATCCTTGTAATTAACGCCCATGACAGCGTGGCAAAACTGATCACGAAAATCAGCCCAAGACTGCACACTACGAGAAATTCTATCCCACCAATACAGGGTGTCGCCCTCTAGCATTACCTCTATGTAAGGAATAATTTGCGCGTCGCTCAGTCGACAGACTCTTTTGAAACGGTCAGCGTTAGCTAGAAAAGCTAGGGGATCCGAGTTAGGCCTAAATTTTGGAACCGGAGGGGATCTATTCTACCGATAGGTTGAGGTGGGAATCCTGCGTGCCACATTTGACTTCCAAAATTTAGATTAACATTAGGCGCTTGATTTATAAAAGGCATATGGCCTTGATTAGACGAGTACTGATTAATCGGATAATTTTGATTGTGAAATTGATAACTTTGAAACTGGTGATTTAAATTATTTGAACCAGCTGGAGTACTACCACTTACAATGGAGCTATGGGCACCGGGGCTATTTGTACCTGGTGGTGCTGCGAAATTTGGGAGGGTGTTTGAACCGCTCAATATTGGTGGCGCACTTGGGACTACAACAGGTAAACTATTCGTTAGCTGTGGTGCTGTATTGGTTAACGAAGCCGCTACGGGTAAACTTAGCCCGATGTTAGACGGATTCGAAGCGATAGTACTCTGATTATTTAATGTAAAATTTTGAGGGGTACTAGATAAACCACCTGTGGTCGAGGGTGGCGTGTGTAAATTAAGGGCTGCTAACAATTGTGTTTGAGCTTGAGTTTGGGCCAGGATAAAGCTAGACAACATTTTTGTATCTGGGCTATATCGGCTGAATTTGTCGTACTCGTCGTTACGCCAGAGCTCATTGTCGTGACAACTGTGTTGTTAGCTCCGGAATTCGCGACCACCAACGACTGTGAGACCGGAGAAGATACTGGCGAAGCCCCGGACCACATGGGTTCAGAATTTTTGATACCCAAAAAACCAGAGTCCAAATCAGTGTCGTTAAACGAGTCAGTATCTTCGTCGGAATTGTGACCGTCCGCGTTCAATAAAGGATCGGGTATAGGACGATTACGCGTGTTATATTGACGAATAAGAGCGTCGTTTGACTTAGCCATAAACGAGAAAGTTAACAAAATATACAATAACTAAGTCTCGATGGGCGAAATACAAGAAATAATAATAAAAAAAAATTGGGAACCAAAAGGGAACGTGACCTGAACGATGAGGTGAGCTTCAAGTTTGACGTGAATGTGACTCGAAGACACAAGATGTATTCCAGAAGAGTACAATGTCTATTGTTAAGGCGTACACAAAGTTTGGCACGTAAAAATGGCGATAATCGTCGACGTCCCGCAGTCCGTGCGACGTGAAAGTTTTAGAACCGTTGTCCCGCAGGTCGAACGGTGCAAATCCTCCGGTGAAAAAGGACAGTAACGGGTCCTTAGATGTCGTCCCGCAGTCCGACAAATATCCAGAACAGCCAAAATACGTTGAATCCCGCAGTTTTCAACGGAAAAACGAGGCAGGAAAACGGCAGGGTGCTGAAGTCCAAGTCACGGCCAGGAGAAAGGGTGAAATTTGGCGTGTACCACGTTGAGGATCAAGTGATCATAAGCATTTAACGAAATGCAGGCCGGCACCTCCACCAAATTTGTAGCGGTCGATAGTGTTTTTATGTCCACGGCTAACTAATAACTCAGGTACAAAGTTTTTACTTAGTTTTGACTAAGTTTTAAATAAAATGAAGCCGGTTGGGGTAATGTTAAAAATAGTACACTTTATTGCGACCCTCTCGAAGGAGAGTCAAACCAAATCTAACGAAATATACAAAAAGGGGTAGCAAGGGCTTACAAGGTGAAGTCCCTTGCTCCCGTGTTGACGATAAGCCGATAACAATCAGTATACTTTCCATCTCTATTGAAAGCTCTAGTTAGCCCCTAGCTCCTCAGGTGTGGGCTATGGAAAATCTCCAAAACTAGCGAGAAAGCCATCGAACATGGAAATTAACCAGGATTACGAGGGAATCTATATTCCAACGTTACATGTTCTGCAAAACAGCGGTGTAATTCAAAATTACTGTTTTAGAAATTGCGGTTGCGGTTTTAGCCAATAGCTGTTTCTAACTAAAGTTTTGAACCATTCTTTATCCTACCGTTTACCTTACCTATTAAGTACAAAAATAAAAACCTATCAAGTATAAAGAAATCTAACTTTGCCTATCAAAACAACAAACCCTATCTTTGCCCGTGAAGAAACCTAACATTAACTCTCTAGTAACTTAACATTACATGCGAGTTAACTTAAAGTACTTTAAAAAATAGATTAAAGGCAAGTGAATTCACATTAGCTCGTCGTAAAGACAGAAGGAAATTATATAAAAACGTCTTGGTTTGGACCAAGGCCGAAAAAACAAACGATATGTGTGAGGTTAATCAATTGACTGAAGTTCAGATATTGAAATTTTTTTCTAGTTCTTTTTATCCACTCAATCCTTAATCAATATTTAATTCAATCAACTGATTTTACTGTTAATCGATCTAGTCCCTCTAAATTAATTGAAAAAATTACATATCAACGCTTTTTTCAAGAACAATTACATTTTCAAGAACAATTACATTTTCGAAAACATTTTACCATGAAATTAAACGATATATTTTTAACGCCGTATTTTAAAACGAAATTAAAAAAACCTCTTTTGGTTTAAAGAAAATACCCTTGTCCTTAAGCTTGCGTCTATCAATACACTTTCCTATATAAATAATGATACTGTGATGGTCAAATCCCAAGTTTAAAAGGATGCCTCTATTGTAACCGAGCCGAATCAAAGCCAACATGAAATGACCCGTAAAACAATCAATATTTTGGAAAAGGCATATATTTATTGTTAAGCGTTAATTACAGCGTTAATTGTTCCAGAATCTTTATAAAAATAATTTGTTGGAAAAGGCCCGCTTTTATTATGCAAGGACCTCAATTAAAATAAAAATATTTTGGAAAATCGGTTATCCTGCCACTTCCAAACCTAACCTAACCAAACCTGAATCCTCTAAAATATTACCGTAATTTTATTAAAATTTACGCAAAATATTTCAAATACTCAAAGGCTATTATTGAAATAGTATTTTTTATTACTTTATAGTTTCCCACACTGTCTAACTTAAGTTCAAATGAAATTATAAATCAATTGCTTGAAACTATTATTACGTAGTTTACTTTTCCTTTCGGGCAATCGATCCAAGGACTGTCCCACGGTAGTCCGATATTCTTCCACTGCGCCACGGTGAGACGAAAGTTCCTATCGCTAAATTAACTTAAATAGCCTTATAAGTAATAATAATATTCCTTATAAAAAAAGTCCCAATAGGCAGAAACCGCACAAACGGTGGGATTTAAAATCATATTTCAGATAAAATCGGTCGATTGGGAATTCGATCGAATGGGATTCGATCCAATGGGAGGACACCGTCGAAATACCTTGAGTGTTAATGAAGTCGTGCGTAATGTGAAACCTAGAGATGAAATTTACGCTACTGAATAAAAAATTGTAATTATGATCCTTTGATTATTACAGATTGCGGGCTTTTTTGGAAACTGGCCAACTAACACCGTGGCTACGCTCCCTCAAGAGAGACTACCACATCGAATTCGAACATTCTATGGCTGAGAATGAAGTACATGTCCTCAGGTTCAAGGACATCGAAGCCAAGTTGGGAATGTGGGCGGCAATGCTTGGAGTCGCTTCTTTCGTCTTCACCATAGAGATACTGGCAATGATCATGTATCATTAAACACTGAGCGTATTTAGGGTGATGCGAATAATATAAGAATATAACCAGGTAATAAACGGTTTTTAAGACAGCTGATCAAATCCAAAAAGATTTCTAAAACAGCTAGGTATTCGAAGTTTAGTCATAAATATTTAGCTATTTCTAGGCATTGACGATAAAATCTAAAACAGAGTTAATATGCATACGAGCGCCATGTTCCTTCTCCTTTTAGCTTTTTCGTATAAAAAAACTCCTAACAAACAAGAAGTATCGGTATCGCATTTTGCTATTGGCACTTGCCAATGCTTGGTTTCAGAGCTGTGCTAATTAATTAGTTAGCTAATTGAATTTCTAATTAATTAGCAACATTTACTAATTGAAAATGGTAATTGAATTTTAATTACCTTGTGCTAATTGAGAAGTAATTCTAATTAATTAGTATGAATCGGAAAGGTAATTATCTAATTAAAATTTAATTAGATTTAGGATTAACTAATTAGCCAATTGGATTTTCAATTTATCTTTTACGCCAATTTGTTGTAAAAAATCGAGGAATTAACTCTTGATTCATCTATTTGAATATGAAAAAGCCTTATTATATCGATGAGGAAACCTTAGTGCTACTCTAAATTTTTCAGCTCCTCAAATATGAGAGAATACTAGTACTAATAGAAAATTTCGTAGTTCGCAACTGCCCCATTTCGAAATTTCGACTGTTTTACCTACTCGAATTAATAGCAGTGCGCATGTATTTACTACTCAGGAGTCCATTATAGGAACTGTGGCAAGAAAATGAAGAAATAAGAAAAATTTTAACATGACGGAAGGCTCAAGGCTTGTCTCATTTTTCGAGAATAATTCATGGCTTCCGTACCCGTTTTTCAATGGCATTAAACATCACCAAAGTACTAAACCCATGAGCACTTTTAAACTTTTATGTTTACTTATGGTTTCTTTTTTACCTTAATTAGAAAATAGTAATTCTAATTAATTAGTTTGATAAATAAATGTCTAATTTCTAATTGAATTGAATTAGTTTCTATGTCTAATTGCTAATTTGCTAATTAATTAGTTCATAAATATTTCCCTAATTGCTAATTTACTAATTAATTAGTTCATAAATATTTCCCTAATTGCTAATTCTAATTCAATTAGTTGTCAGCTAATTAGCACAGCTCTGCTTGGTTTATTGTTTTTGGCTATTCTTCAGGGTCGCTAGGTCTTTAAGATATAATATGTCACCCACCAGTAATTTTAAACGAAAAGAAATTTTCCGTTAGATTTCCCCTGGAAAAAGCATAGGGTTGTTGGTGGTCCAATCCATCCTATTTCTTAAATCTACAGCGAAGTTACCATTCAGAACACTTTTAAATTAACAGGTTTCTAATAAAAGTGTGACATTTCCAAGTTTATTCGCTGTACATGTAAGTTTAAAACGTAAGCAAGTTCAAATCTATTTGGTGGCATTTTCAAGCTTGTTGAAAAAGAAGTTGGTCTAGCGTTTTCCTTAGTAACAGGTTATGTTTATTTAGTGTTATTTTATAAGAGAAAAGACTTTCAATACAAAACTATTACAACTATTACTAATACAACAAAGATATTTTTTCGAATTTTCGTTCTGGTTGAAAAAGAAACGGGCCTAGCCCTCCTAGGTCTAACAAGTTAACTAGGTTAATTGCAGTTTTCAATTCAAATCTCGTGAAATAGCAACGATTCCATAAAGAAATACTGTAATGAGCAACGTAGGAAATTCGGAATTTAATAATGTCAAAAAAATGTCACGCTTACGATGCTAATGAATAACGTTTCAAAGTTTTCCTAATGATTTTGACATTATTTTAACAACAGATCGTTTTCGTGTTGAGGTTCGTGAACTAAAAGTGATATTAATTTCAAAATTTTTCTGTTGCTTAAATAAAGTATAGTTATCGTTATAGTTGTGTGTAAAATAGTAAGCCACAGTAACTTTCTGTAGATAAAGTGTTAGAGATAAAAATTGTATTCGGGAAAATTTATACCTTACGGTGGGAATACAGTCTCAGATTTTTGTGGTCTCCTAAATTCGAGTTCAACATTATACTACCTAAAAATATATATAGACCATCAAGGTGATAATACACAAAGCTGACACCATTGAATTATGGTGCGATATTGTGAATCGCAAGTTAAAATTTTAGAATTAATAGCTCAGGTATAAGGAAAATAATCACTTTCTTTTAATATCTGATTGCTCAAAGCGCGGGAAAAGAGCTTCCCAATTATTGAGACTTAAAAAAGAGGGATAATTAATGATAAGTAAAGACGAAAAAGCAAGGGGGCCGTTGCTGTCTTATCTTCCACAAAGCTTTTATATTGTAAAATTTTTCATATTAACAATTTTTTTGTCAAAATTTGAATGTGAAATTAAAAGCTCTCTGCTCTCACGAGCAATGTCGAAAAAGTGTTAAACTTCATGTTAAAGAACTTTGGGCAAATGGAATAATGGTGAAGAAACGATGATGAGCAATTTTTTTTAATTTTATTTCCTTTTTCATGATCATATCTCTAAACTAAACATTTTCAATATCTGGGACTTCAGTCATTCCATTTGGTTCTCTTATCTTACACTTTTTCTATTTTTTATTAACTAAGATATTTGTTATTATACTACGATAAGTACTTTTTAAAAATTGTTGAATTTTATAATCATGACTTTAAAACTGAAAATTTTAAAATCGGGTCCTTCAGCAAATCGATTTTGCATACTCACACTTTATAGAAGCTATTTGAACACTTTTTCTGTTTGATAAAAATGTATTGTGAAAAGAAATCGTTCAATCGCCAGTGTTAAACGTTGAAACTAGATTAAACTCAGAGAGATCGTGACATTATTTGTATCCTCGTGACTCACACTATTAACTGTATTATACAATTTCCATTTGGACCACGAATCCTAAGAAGTATTTTTGACGCGAAATTTCAAAAATGCGTAGCGACGCAGCGTCTGGAAAGCACTGATACATTATTAAATAAAGTAGATGTTTTAAAGTGGATCACTCACGTTAAATCAGTATTAAGAAATTCTGATATGTATATAACACAATTGTAACCGTAAAAAACTTCTTGTTGCGCATCGTATATTTTTATTACTACAGGGATAGATTTAATTTTAGAAGTAGGAATGGATATCGGTTAGTCCGACTCGTAGCGCAGTGTAGAACCCCTTTCTCTAACGCGTAACGAAAAGTTTAAATTATCTTATTGGCTCACTTAAACAACGTTTTGATGACGTTACTGACGGGGACGGCGAAAAAGACGTAATTCCTTTTTTTACCTCTGTCGCTATGACCCGCCTCTTCTTTCATACCCCTCCCGTCCCTTGCAGTCTCGTGGAGGGGGTCCGGGACTTTGACGCATGCGCCAAGGTTACTCTGTTCTCCATTCCTACTTCTAAAATTAAATCTATCCCTGTTACTATCTGTAATGTTATGACTTAATTGCTTAGGGAAATTCTCATTATTTTACAACCGATCATCAAATAGAGCGTTAAATGTCAGTGCTATGACACTGCGTTCAAAACCAGAGTGAGTGAGTGACGTATTTGGTTTCAAGAGTAACACTGGGTTACTCAAAATAAGTGTTCGTTTGACCTGTTTCACAGTGATTTCACTACCGTGATTTTACGCCTTCAAAGAATGGGCATCGAATTAGAGAATATCTATAATAATAAACAAAGGGGGCATTACCAAAGCAATCAACTTGACTAAGAATTAACAATGCTATGTGCCAGAACAAATGTAAACGTATTGATATAGTAGAGGTCGCTGCCAGAAACTATAGTATATTTAAAACAATTGGAAACCCTCATAATATTGGAAATACAAATATTTTCGCTAAGACGCCGCGACTCTCTATTTTGTCCGAGGGGTTAGTCACTTCAATAATCAGGTGTACCAAGTCGCAGAAATCGATTACTTGATTTCTAGAATTCTTAGAAAATCATCAGAAACCAAAATCATTCTTGTGGGTAATCAGAAATATCCAATAATCACTGGAAATCACGTGAAATCTTGAGAAAATCCGAAATAATCACGTGATTTACGAAGCAGTATTTTGTAATCTCCTCGGAAATCACGCATTTCGTGAAATAATCACACATAATCAAACGAGGAATTCGAAAATCCAAAATTAAATCGTAATCAGTTGAAATAGAAATAATCACTGCATTCATAGTAAATCACGAAGAATTCAGTGGTTATCACGGCATTCACCAAAAAATCACCGGAATTCATTAGAACTCAAACAAGAATCACAAGAAATCAGGGACAATAACGGGAAATCAGTGTAAAGATTATGGAAATTACCGAAAATAATGGTAATAACGGAAATCAAGGAATTTGTTCAGTGATCATTGGAATTCACATAAAAATTCAGAAATCAGTAATCAGGTGTACACAATTTTAACGAATGACTAGCCCCTCGATTTCGTCGACTAGCAAGAATTTGTTTACGAGTTATCAAAAATCATATAAGATATTGTTGATGTAATCTAATAACTAAATGGAAAATAACCAAATAAATACTAAATGTCTCTAAATGTAATTCTGGAAAATAAACACTATCCAAAATATGTCTCGGTCTAAAATTAATAATTCAACTTATATTTTATTTGCTAAAATTTCACAAACTAATAGGAACCCACTTTTTTGCTACTGAGCGTTTTAGACTTAAAACCATACAAGGCGTATATAATCTTAACTTTTTATATAATTTTTTTATTTTATAAACAAATCAGTCATTAAATAGATGGTTTTAATCGTAGCCTACGTTAATCGAAGCCCGCGCAGGGTCTTTTTGCTATCAATGGTATTTAAAGGACGCAACGGCTTATTTTTTGCGCTTGATTCTCGAAAAATGGCGCTTTTAGAAGGTAAATGTCTGTATTTTTAGGGCGCGAAGATTTAAGGGATCATGTATAAAAATGTTTGGACTAAGTTTATTCAAGTTTTGGAAACTCATATATTTCTGAACTGTCGAATTCGAATTTGTATATTAATAAAGCTTCTTTCCAAACACCCAGTAATTTAACGATTTTTTTATCATTTTTCCAAAATTTTTCAGCATGCGATGTCTTACCCCGACCCCGACTTGTTTTTTTCGGGGATAACCTGCCCCCGACCCCGACCCCGATTAAATTTTTGCCCCGTACGAACACTATCTTGATTTAGAAGTTACCAGCGATAGATTTAATTTCAGAAGTAGGAATGGAGAACGGTTAGTATTTTCTTCAGCCCAGTATAGAGCCCCTCCCTCCAACACGTAACGAAAAGTTTAAATTATCTTATTGGCTCACGTAAACTACTTTTTGATGATGTTTCTGACGGGGCGGCGAAAAATACGTAATTCTTTTTACCTCTGTCGCTATGACGCGCCTCTGCTTTCATACCCCTCCTTCCCCGGGAAGGGGGTCCAGGACTATGACGCGCGCCCAGATTACTCTGTTCGTCATTCCAACTTTTAATGTTAAATCTATCCCTAAAGTTATTATGTGATATTTTTTCACATTTTAATATTTCATTTGCTGAATTTGAGTGATTTTAAATAAATAAATAAATAAATAAATAAATAAATAAATAAAAAGGCTTTTATTGGATCAACCTTTAAGAAAAATTCTTATTTACAAAGGAGTCCGTGGAGTATATTTTAATTTAAATTAATTTAAAATGTTTTTAATAGCAGTTTTAAACAGTTTTGTAGGTTCAATTGACTTTATAGAGGCGTCCAGGTCGTTCCAGGCCTTGATACCTCTGTATTTAGTGCTCTTTGGACGGAATTTTGAGTTGAAAGATTCGACATAGAAGTTATTTCTATAGTTCCTGGTAGAGCTAGATTGCCTAGGATCAGGGAACCAATCAAGCATATATTGTGGGACATTTCTGTTTTTGATGTTATGCATCAAGACTAAGAGGTTATAGTTGTAATTTGTTTTGAGCGAAGTTATTTGCGCTAGTTCTAAGGCCTTAGTGGCAGAGGAATACTTTGTCATTTTAGTTATAAGTTTTGCACACATTTTATGTTGAGCTTCCAGTTTAGCAGTGTTATTTGACGTCGTGTTATGGTAAAATATATCACCGTAGTCAAATACGGGTTTTATGCAAGCAATGTAGATTAAACGCAAAGTTGCTGTGTCCAAGCAGTTCTGTAAAGGCTTTAGTAGCCATATTCTGGATTTTACTTTATTTGCAACGTAGTTGATTTGCTCTGCCCAAGATAGTAATTCGTCTAGCCAGACTCCTAGGTATTTGAAGGTTTTAACTCGGAAGATAGAGCCATTACAGAGAGTTTCTAAGTTTATTGAATTATCTCTGGACTTCATGTTCGGGGAGAAAACCATGAATTTCGTTTTCTTCTCATTAAGAAATAGTCCTTTGTCGTTTAGTCCTTTCTTTAGATTGCTAATGTCTTGTTCCATAGCTGTTATCAGCTGGTCTAGATTTTTGTGTGCTCCTATTATAGCGCTATCGTCGGCGTATTCATTGGCCGTTGAGTGTTTTAGAGTTTTGTGCAATTCAGATGTATACAAGTTAAACAATAGGGGACCCAGCACACTACCTTGTGGGACCCCATGTTTAACTGGCAGATTCTGAGAATATTTATTGGCGTAGTGCACAGACTGATATCTGTCTTTCAAATAGGATGCGAACCATGATAGCGCTTTGTCTTCAATTCCAGCATTTAGTAAGTCACTCAAAAGGATATCGTGTTGCACTGTATCGAAAGCTTTTGAGAGGTCTATAAAAACTACTAAGACGTACATTCCTTGGTTTAGATTTTCCAGAATCGTCTCATAAAGGTTGAATATGCAGGTTTTAGTTGAGTGCTTTTCTCGGAAGCCAGATTGTAGGGTGTAAAACACCTTATGTTCTTCTAGATATTTATATATATTTTTATGCACTATTCTTTCACAAACCAGAGATAAAGATGGTAAAATAGATATGGGTCTGTAGTTCTTTGGATTAGTAACGTTTCCATCCTTATAAATTGGAATGACTTGGGCTTGTTTCCATTGTTTCGGGTAGGAGCCGGTAGTGAATGTTAAATTTATTATTTTAGTAACTACACTAGCAATTATGGCAGCTAATGATTTAAGGAGAGCAGGCGCCAGACCGTCTATCCCAGTGGCTTTATTTGGTTTTATCTTCTTCAGTATATTGAAGACTGTGGTTTCATCGACTAAATCAAAATCTGTTAGGGCAACTGGCGAAATCTCTCCTGGAGGGTGAATTTGTGAGATTGGCCTTAAAACCTGTTTGTTCATATTTGTGGTACGGGCTGCTATTAGTTTGTCGGCTGTATGAACAAAGTAGTCATTTAATTTGTTCACTATTTGGTTAGGCTCATCAAATGTTTGGTTATCATATTCGATTTTGGTTATTTGTTTACTATTTCTCATTTTTAAGTAGGGTTTTATCGTTTTCCAGACATCTGAAGTTTTTCCTGATTCTAGTTTCTTCTTAAAGTAGCTTGATTTTTGTCTGTGAATGAGGCTGGTTACGTAATTTCTTTGCAATCTGTATTGATGGAGGTAGAATTCTTTATTTACTGATTGACGACTTTTTGTTTTGTAAGTATCTCGCAGGTGCATCTGACTCTTAACATAGGGGTTCAGCCACGGCGCATTTTCCAATCTGACGTATTTACTTCTAAGCGGCGCATGTGAATCTAAGCAGCTAGTTATTGCTTGTGTTAGATACTGTATTCCTAGATCCGCGTCGGAGATTTCGGACTCAGTTATGTCTAATTTCTGTTGTAGCTCTTTAACAAACCTCTCGGTATCTATCTTTTTAAGGTTCCTAACAGCCTTTAGGGTGTTTCTAGTTTTTGGACATGTCTTTCTCCTTGTTATATATGTCAGGTCGTGATCGGATACACTACAGGTGATAACTTTTGTTTCTGTAATTCTATCTGGGTAATTGGTGTATATATGGTCGATTAAGGTTTTAGTTTTTAATGTTATTCTAGTTGGAACAGTAATTAGTTGCTTAAGATCGATCATAGCCTGTTGTAATTGCTTAGTTTTTGTTGATAGAGAGTTTATATGCATTAGGTCGCAGTTAGTGTCCCCAAGAACTATAATCTCTGTATTTGATTTTAAGTAAACAGATTCTACATAATTTCGTAAGTTATCAGCAGTATCGGGAAATTTTGCGTTTGGAGGAATATATATTACTCCGATAACTAATCTGCTAGAATTTTTATATTCGATAGAGGTCCACATTGACTCCAAGTTTGACTCAGCTAAGTTGTTTTCTTCGATTTGATTCAGGCGAGTAATCGGAATTCCAGATTTATAGTAAATAGCTACACCTCCTCCATTTTTACCACATCGATCTTGCCTCCATAAAGAGTACCCATTTATGTTGCATACCAAGTCTGGGATATCATCTTTCAACCATGTTTCTGACGTTACAATGGGAATGCCCTCGCAGTTTGCCGCCCTGAAAAAATAATACTAAATTTTTCAATTATTCAATTAGTTGTATTTGTAGAAGCTACTTTCGAAGTTGAATAGACAATTGTTGCCATGTTTTATTTGCAATATACGAAAGAGGTTAGTAATGAGTAATGCACGCGAAAAAGTGAGAATATGTCCAGACGTTTCTTTGTTGAAACATATACGCCTGTATATATTTGGTCGTCTGACACGTTTTCTGTGGAAGTAAAAATGAAGTTATTTTACTTTGTTAAATGCTGCTTATTTTTATGATAGTTTGTACAGTTTCGTGTTCCTAGTCGCTCAATCCCGCTTGCCGCGTTCCCTTTTATTGACTTTATACAATCGGTAAAGTTATGTTCACTGCCCCTCCCACGTATAAACTCAAAAGCAAAGTTATTTTATTTTGTTTTATTGTTGACAAATTACGAACACGGTCACAGACTCACACATTAAGCGGTCAAATGTAATACTTCTCCGTGACGTAATCGTCACTCGGAGAGGTAAATATTAAGGTCTTAGACCAAGAATTTTGTCTAGCTGTTTCTGGAATAATTTACAATATTATAGTCTGTCAAACGAAAGAAGAGCCCTGAGAAATTTGTCCAAATTGGTGTCGCCACCATCGACCCCATAGTACTTTATCAACTTGTTTTGTTTTGTCAATAGTCGTCTGTAATATAGTCTGCTATAAACAGACAGGCTTAATCGCAATACAACCAATACATTTTGCAATATATATTAAATATGTTTATGTTTCATGGTTTTTTACGATCATCGAGTATTAAAGAATATAAAACAAAATTAACCACAAGACACCAGTTTTATCTTTGTTGAACCAGCATTGCAATATATTTTAATGACATAATTTAAAGTACTTGTCCATAAGTCTAAGTAGTTCAGCATCAAAGCGTCTTCAGTCCACGTTTTCATCAGAGTCTTCGCTGTCTTCTTGCATATTAATTTTAAGAGGTTCAATTGTGGTTTCGATGATGGGATCTTTTTCCCAATACTCATGCATTATATTCTCGACGTGCTCTATTGCCTTACGCCAATTCTCTGGTGTCACACGTTCAATGGCCCTCAATGTTGCATCTTTGACCGTCGAGCGTTTGAAACCAGAATTCTGCTTCGCAACGTCGTTCTTCACTTGTGCCCATATTAGTTCAATCGGGTTAAACTGGCAATGGTACGGTGGAATTCTCACTACCGTGTGACCTCTACTTTTAGCAACCTCGTCAATTTCGTACTTCAGGGTTCTGGTCTGGACTTGTGACGCTTTATTATTTCATAAAGTTCACGTCGAGAATATAATACATGAGTATTGGGAAAAAGATTCCATCATCGAAACCACAATTGAACCTCTTAAAATTAATATGCAAGAAGACAGCGAAGACTCTGATGAAGATGTGGACTGAAGACGCTTTGATGCTGAACTACTTACTACTTAGACTTATGGACAAGTACTTTAACTTATGCCATTAAAATATATTGCAATGCTAGTTCAACAAAGATAAAACTGGTGGTTTGTCGTTTATTTTTTTTATATTCTTTAATACTCGATGATCGTAAAAAACCATGAAACATAAACATATTAAATATATATAGCAAACTTTATTGGTTCTATTGCGGTTAAGCCTATCTGTTTATAGCAGACTATATTACAGACGACTATTGACAAAACAAAACAAGTTGATAAAGTACTATGGGGTCGATGATGGCGACACCAATTTGGACAAATTTCTCAGGGCTCTTATTTCGTTTGACAGACTATAGTCTCACGATTAAGCAGTTCTTAATGTTGGATAGAAAACAAACTGTGCAACTTCTTGTGACGCAAAGCTAATGTTTTTAATACGTGGTCTTACCAAGTATTGGTATAACTTTCTGATATCATTATTATTGATATTTAACGATTTCTAGTGCTATACCTCAAATCAATTGTTCTGCTTTAGTTCGCGAACCTTGTTTTGAACTTCACGAGAAGTATGAATTGGGCTTCTATCTTCTAGGAAGGTAAAATTTCCTTGAGGAAGTGTCTCCATTGCGGAAGGCAGAATGCCATTTTCGAGAATATTGGCATATTCAAGTCCATTTAATCTGCCTTCAATTCGATGGCTGATTCCAGTACCCAGGGCCATACGTTCACGGTGAAGCGTCCGCTTCTTCGAGTTTTTTTTACATATTTTTAATCTAACCTGGTATTGATAGGCCTTCAAAACCAAATCGTAATGATGTTAAACACTTTGGTCTTGTATATTAGGCAAACGATTTGTCTAACTACAAAACCTTTCTCGTCACTGAAGACAACTTTGGACCAGTCCTCAACTGTCCAGTTTAGATGGTCTTGGGCGAAATTAAAACGCAGTATTCTGTGATTATCGTTTATTTTTTCCTTTTTGCATGACATTATACTTTATATTTTTCAAATTCAACTATTTAAATCCATAACATCACGCGCTTATAATATTGGTTTCAATCACGCGATAGTTTCGAATTTCTACCACAAGCAGCTTTGTTAAAAAACCGAACAGGCTTTTATAACGTTTAATTTTTATTTATGTTTCAACATGGATCGTCAAGCTATTCGTCAAAATAAAATAGATTAACAAATTGAAGGATTTCAGCTAGAATAATTGCAAGGCGATTAGGTGTAGGAATAGCGACGGTCCTTAGATGGATATATCGACACATTAACGGTGATTACAATGGCGGTCAATATAACGTTAGAGCGGGAAGGCCTAGGATTTTGGAGCATCGCAACAGAAGAAGACGCGGAAAAGAACGCTTGTGTCCCATTCGACCGAATCCCAATCGACCGAACGCGTTTCCCATTCAACCGAAAACAGCCCAAATGTGCGGTTTGGGGAAAATATATATCAAAATTTAAAAAGCAAACGTTTTCACTTTTTATAAGGCTTTTTTTCCCTACAGTTTTCGTTGTATATATATATATATATTGATGTTTGAAATGTAAAATTTAACTTTAAGAGTGATTGATAACTGAGAGAATTGCTAATAAAGGCGGCTTTCTTTACATTAATAATGGCTACTTGTTTCAATTGAATAAGAAAAAGGATAAAACTAGTTACTATAATTGTAGAAATCCCTCCTGAAAGGTTCGAATAATAGAAGTAACCTAACCTAACCTAACCAAACCAAACCAAACCTAACCCTAACCTAACCAAACCAAACCAAACCTAACCTAACCTAACCTAACCAAACCTGACCTACCCTAACCTAACCAAACCTGACAAAACCAAACCAAAACCTAACCAAACCTGACCAAACCAAACCTAACCTAACCTAACCTAGCCTAACCTAACCTAACCTGACCAAACCAAACCTAAACCTAACCAAACCAAACCAAACCAAACCAAACCTAACCTACCCTACCCTAACCTAACCTAACCTAACCTACCCTAACCTAACCTAACGTAACCTAACCTAACCTAACCTAACCAAACCTGACCAAACCAAACCTAAACCTAACCTAACCTGACCAAACCAAACCTAACCTAACCCAACCTAACCTATCCTAACCTAACATAACCAAACCTGACCAAACCAAACCTAAACCTAACCTAACCTAAACCTAACCTAACCTGACCAAACGAAACCTAACCTAACCTAACCTAACCTAAACCAAACCTAACCAAACCTGACCAAACCAAACCTAACCTAACCTAACCCGAACTAACCAAACCAAACCTAACCAAACCAAACCTAAACCTGACCAAACCAAACCTAAACCTAACCTAACCAAACCAAACCAAACCTAACCTAACCTGACCAAACCAAACCAAACCTAACCTAACCTAACCAAACCTGACCAAACCAAACCTAAACCTAACCAAACCTAACCTAACCTAAGCCTAACCTAACCAAACCTGACCAAACCAAACCTAACCTAACCTAAACCTAACCTAACCAAACCTGACCAAAGCAAACCAAACCAAACCTAACCTAACCTAACCTAACCAAACCTAACATAACAGTAATGTTTTGGAAAAGGCATATTATTTGAGAAGTCAATGAAGCTAAACATGAACATTTCGGACAAGGCGTGTCATAGTAAAATGATTTGTAAAATATTACTAACCTAACATAACAGTAAAGTTTTGAAAAAGGCATATTATTTGAGAAGTCAATGAAGGTATAAAACATCAATATTTTGGAAAAGGCGTAACATTGTTAAATGATTTATAAAATATTACTAACCTAACTTAACCAAACCAAACCTAACCAAACATAACAGTAATGTTTTGGAAAAGGCATATTATTTGAGAAGTCAATGAAGCTAAACATAAATATTTTAGAAAAGGCGTAGAATAGTTAAATGATTTATAAAATATTATTAGCCTAACCTAATCTAACCAAACTTACAATTTCCTTCTCTGGGTTTGAACCCGAGCCTCTGAATTAAAAGCCTGATATTCTACCATGTTGCTGCGGTGATTCGAAATCCTCACAGACATTTAATTAACTAATTCTTTCAAATAAATTCCCATTCAGCAGAAACCCGCCATTGGGCTGGAAATTTAAATATATTCTCCATAGAAAACCAAAAAGCGGTTTCGGTCGAATGGGATTCGGTCCAATGGGATAATACCAAAAGAACTGTTTCTGGTTTTTGTGGATCGGATTTTGATTTTGTTTGAAATTTCAGAAGTTTAGATTCTGTCTTTTTGATTTTAGTTGCCATTGAATTGGTTTTTACAACTTCTCTAGTTTTAGCTGCTTCTCGTTTCAGATGTATTTTGTTGCGTGAGTCTGGAAAAATTCCTTCAATTGTACTTGATAGTAATAATTATGATTTCGTTTTAATTTAAGCTTATCTTCCACCAACTGTGAGCAGAAAGATTTCAATCTTCTGGGCGCTTCGAGAGGACTCCAAAAACGAGCCTAGTAAGGGCACTTAATTTCAATGATTCCATCATCTCCAATAAGCCCATCTGAGATATTCTCTTTCCAAGTCAATAAAAAACCCAAACGTTCGTGTCTGTCGTGTATTCGTAGTCACTGATGGCAACTTTCTCTTTGTTTTTACCCCACTGAACAGCAACATTAGTGAATAATTTCGGATACAAGAGATTTTGAACTAGTTTCTAATATCCTAAGTCTATCTTTCTTTTACATATTAGTTCAATATTTGAGGCTGTGATCCTTTTCATTCTCAATAGTTACCACTCTTCGCAATCACATTGCTCTACCGTCCGTAACTGTATTTGAATCTGCATTTTTTAGAACTAATGGTCAACTCTTGTAAAATCTCACCCGATCGTCTTATTATGTCCTCTGCTGCCATATCAGGCTTCTTTGAATGCTCTCCATAGTTTTTGGCATCGCAAGGCTCCTCCGCCACTTTGTCTTTCTGTTCTTTGGCTGCATCCAGTTGCTTCAATAAGGATGTTTTTTCCACTTCTTTTAGTTTTGATTTCTAGCAGCGTGTTTTTTTACAGTGAGGAACGGGCTCTTCTGGGTGATCGGTCTAATAGCTGTAGCGTGCCACATTCTTCCCATTTGGAATTGAAGACCAGCAACGGTGCATCTGCATCTTGTAAAATAGGAGCCTCTTCTGCTGAAAGATACTTGTTTTCCACCGACAGCTTTAGCCACTAATGACATGTAGTTCTCTGCGAGATTGTTCGTTTCGAAGTCTTATAGTGAAGAAGCTAAATCCTGAACTCTTTGAGAAGCTTCCAAGAGGTGCATTTCCAGAGGTTTCGTTAGAAGATCCAAGCGACTTGGGCCTTTTTTATCGCAGAAGTACTCTCGACAGTTTTTATGACGACCGAAAACGTGGTTATGGACATTCCTTACATCTTTTTTTTAGCATTTTCGCGTATTTTTGGTGAAGATCAACCAGGTCGAAGTTAAATTTGAGATTACAATCTCTACTATCCATTTCTTTATTCAGTTCTTGGGCTACGTGTTTAACGGCGGACCGCATCCCTTTGCCTAACCTTACTATCCTGGATTGGGATAGGGCAGTTTTGTATTGGAATTTTTCGCCAATAAGTAGACTTTCTTGCGATAATTTCGAAGTTTTTTATGTACCGATGAGTCGCCGTCCCCAATAATGGTTTTGTATTGTAGCCCGTGCATTGATTCGCTTTTATTAAAGCCTTCTATTAGTATGTCGCTCTCCATGGCTGGAGAGGAACCGTCCTAGTTCTTGTAGCATTGATGAATTGGAATTTCTTTACCGCCATGAATGGCGCAAATACAACAATATTTATTTCAAATTCCAATAAATAAAAGCTTTTTAGTTTTGGCCCCAATTATGCAAGCTACACCGCTTTTAGCTGTATATCTGTGGCCATAGCTGCGATGAGACCAGCCACCGTCGACAATAACAGTTACAAAAGGTATTCCCCGTTCATTTACTTTGCCACTTGTTATTGCTAGCTGCTTTTCTACCTTTCGAGTATCTAGCATTTCGTTGGCGAGTATCTTTTCCCAAAGCTATAGGACCAAAGAAATTTAGATAAAGTATGGCCTCGCAAATTTTTTAAACCAAAAACATAATAATTGTATATTTACCTGACCAAGTTCTCTTTCTTGGTGTAAGTATGTAGATTTAGACATATTAGGTATTCCGAGTAGAGAAAAAAATTCATCTGTATTTTCAAATCCGCTTCCGATTGATAAAAAACCCCAAACCGCGAGCGTATTCAAAGATAGTTCTTTGGAATTTTCACCAGTGTCTTGGCTTTTGCGAATTCGTTTACTATCACCACAAGATCCCATAAACCTGGCTGTGGAAATAGATTTTGTTTTATTGCAAGATTTGCAAGCAAATAGCAATCTCGACGTCAGCCCAAAAAATAATTCTTTCTGGAACTCAAAAGCAGCGTTTGGTGACTTCTGGCACTTGTGTGTTTCGAGAGATCTTACTTCCGAAATAAAATGGCTGATCTTTACTATTCGGTTTCCTTGTAAAATAGGTTTTGGTGTTCTTATTTGAGGTGGAGTTTCTTGCTCTTTCATAGGCAAAGAGCTACCGGGGAAATTTTTACAGCGTAGTAGCACAACTACTTCCCTTTTTGACGTTACTTTACCCTCCAACGCTAAGAGGTCCGTTACATTTGAAATCACTTCTACAATTGACGGGGCGTCATCCAACTCTACTTGAGGTGTATCGGAGTCCTTGGGAATTTTTTTCAATGTTGAAAATCTTGTCTCTACACTAATGGTTTATTGCGTCAAAATTGAATCTTTCGCATGGTCAAGCCCGTAATAATTGCCACCCCCTTAGAAACCCCCCAATACGTAGTTTTCACAAAATTCGAACCCCCCTCTCTTAGCATTAACCGCATTTCAGAATTGCCAGGACCTTGTGAGCCCATCTCAGCTTCGGAACTTCACCGAATCAAACTGCTGGCTTGTAAGTTGCGATTGAGTTGGGCCCACAAATGTCTGGCAATCGTTTCCTGAAAATTATGTATAGAGCTATCTCAGTTGTGACGTCAGTAACCAGGTAAAACGTCACGGGCTTAGCTTTGGCAGTGGGCGGCCATGTTTGGTACCACTTTGGTTCTATGGGCAAATAGCATGGGTGACGTCACTCTAAGGCTTCTGAGATAGTTCTATACTCCAGTCAATGTAATAGACACGCATCACTAACGTAAATTACTTATTATTAAATTAAGGGATAGTTGCCTAATGTTGTAAATTTTAAATGAAACGAAATAATCCTATCCATACGCTAAAGAAGTTTATTTTAAATACTACGGTAAGAATAATTAAGGCTATGCATACCAATAAAATTATGTTAATAGTTTGGAATCTAAACATTCTTACCTTTCGGATAATCGTTTTTTCCTTATTTGTTTAAAACGGTTCTTTCGTGATAGAGGCTTCCTGCATAGAGGACGAATACTTTTTTCCTACCCATATCTAATTTTTCAAATTCCCGTTTTGCAAAATTTTTAATATTACAATAATTAACTATTGTCTAAAAATTACATGGTAATTATTACCTCTAAAAAGAAACTTATTGGGGTTGCAATACTTAGAACACTATAGTGAGAGCCTAATGAAACTTATGGCTGTAACACATGAAATATCCTATCATTCCCAAAGTCCAAACCATATATGAATAGCTGCAAAATTTGCCCACATTCGAGTCAGGATACACAAGGTAAAAGCTCTATATACACGAGAATAGCCTATTAAAAAAATCTTCCCTGAAACCCCCTCCCACCATTCAATAGAAGGACAGAGTAGAGAAAGATAATATGACGGTTAAATTTGGGGAGCATGGGGTTATACAAGGGCGTGGACCAATGATTGACAGGAATGCCTTGAACTCGCCAGGGGTTGAGATGAGGTTTATATCAAAAGCCAACTCACACATAGTGGCGCCATCTTTAGAAAACCTGAAAAGCTGCCTTCGGATTACAAATTTCTCATTTAATATAAATTTTTTAAGCTAGAGTCACCAAAGCAAATCATTCGCTACAAAGCCTCGGTGCGGACCGCTGACAATTGGAATATTGCAATTAGAGTGTTTAGAACTGGAGATTTCAGTTCAGGGAGTTCTCTATTTTAAATTGAAGTTAACGACCAATAATTATACTTAAAATATTCTCAAAACTATATCAATCGCTACAATAGACATTAAGTTTATTTTTAAAACAAACCGCGATGTTCTATCTTATTTAGTTATCTTGTATTTAGTTCAAGAAAATTTGCCTTTATTAATTCAAAACGCTAGACTTCCCCCTTATGAGCAAGGTTGGCAAAAATTGAGTTTTTTTTAAAAAAAAACAAAAGTTGTGTTTTTATTGTTTAAAACACGATTTGTTGTTTTAAACTGTTTTTTAAACAAGTAGAAAAAAACAGTAAAAAACACAAAAAAAACCTAGTTTTAAACATGTTTAAATTCACTCTTGCATAACTAATAGCCTATGTATTATACATCGCGGCTCTCCATTTAAGCCACTACTCCCGCTAGCGCAAGGCGCTTATTTTCACAGCCTGCTTGATTAAACAAAATGATCTTGGTTTGGACCAAGACAGAGAAAACAAACGATGAGAGTGACGTTTATCAATTGACTGAAGATCCGATATTGCGATTTTTCTTTATTTATATTAATTTATTCCTTAATCACAATTTAATTCAATCAATTTATTTAATTGTTAATCGATTTATTCCCTCCAAATTAATTGAAAAATAACATATTTGAGCTTTTTCAAGAACAAATTAAATTTTCCGAAATTATTTTATGATATTAATTATTTTGAAGGGAGTGCGTGTTAAGCGATCAATACAGAATATGTGAAATATTCCACTGACTGTTTAAAAAGAGCAAGAGCTCCTTAAATTTAGAATATCAAGGTGTAAGAAATTGTCCGTGTGGAATTAGAACCAGGGACCACTTGAACCCAAAGCGAGTATCATAAAGCTTGACCAACCGACCACGAAAACGTATTGAGAAAAAAAACACCAAAATCGAAAACTCCTAAATTTATAGGCCTAATATAAAGCTGTAAGACTGGACCCTTCGGTATTTGAACCCGGTACCACTCGCATCCAATGCGAGTATCATACCTCTAGACTAATGGACCACGAACACGTACTGCGAAGTCAAACGCGAAGATCAAGAGTCCTAAAATTTAGAATTTGAAGATCTTAGAAAGGGTCGTTGCCAGGATTCGCCAAAATGTTTTTATTGTTAAAAACACGATTAAAAATAGATTTTCCGAAAATATTTTGTCATGAAATTAATTATTTAAAAGGGAGTACGTGTTGAGAGATCAAATTTGAATATTTGAAATGTTCTACTGACTGTTTAAAAAGAGCAAGAGATCTTTTCAAAACGAAAATGAGGGTGATGGGTAAATTTGTACATTTAACCCCAAATGTCCAAATGCTTGATTTTTTTGTGGCCACTATTAAGGAATTTTCGCTTCCATACTGCAGAGTTTCTTGGTCAGAACTCATACATATGAAACTTCACCACCCCTTTCTACTTTGTAGGCGCTTCATGTTTTCCGTTTACGGATTAAGCGTATTAATTTTAGCACTGTCAAGGGCCTGGCTTTAAATATTACGCGTACTCACTTTAGAACAGTAAAATGTACCAACAGTGTAGAG
Source organism: Phalangium opilio (assembly GCA_019434445.1). Taxonomy (NCBI): domain Eukaryota; kingdom Metazoa; phylum Arthropoda; class Arachnida; order Opiliones; family Phalangiidae; genus Phalangium; species Phalangium opilio. The sequence continues at coordinate 81,873 of JAEQBA010000952.1, read as the reverse complement.
AAACCACATAGGAGAAACGCGCTTGCTTTGTTTTAAGTAGACGACAAAATAAGTTAGCCTTAATCATATTTTTTGAATATCAGTCTTCAATACAGATTAGTAACGAATAAATCAACTGATAGGGTTTCGAAACAATTAAACACATATATGAAAGAGTCGAGTTATTGTAAGGTTTAGACTTAATGTTATTACTTCTGTTATATAATCTTTTGGCTCATTTTCAAATAAAAAGAGTTAAAAATATTCGAAATTCTTTCCATAAAAAACATGTTTTAAACTTTTTGTAGTTTCTTCAGTCAATTGACAAACCTCACACATATCGTTTGTTTTTTCGGCCTTGGTCCAAACCAAGACGTTTTTATATAATATCTGTCACTTCAGTCTTAGTGTAATTAAATTATGAATAATTATGTTTGCTATGTATTTACCTGGGCTCGAACCTGGGACTTTCCGTGTGTGAAGCGGACGTGATAACCACTACACCATAGATACGTGGTAATACTGACTTTTCCAAGAGATCTAGCTAATTCAAGCGCCCAATCACGATGGTCAAAACAGGTATCTACCAGGGCTTGAACCTGGGACCTTCCGCGGGTGAAGCGGACGTGATAACCACTGCACCAAAGATACGTGGTAACACTGAGTTTTCCAAGAGATCTAGATAATTCTTATGTCCAACCACGATTGTCAATACATGTATCTACCAGGGATCGAACCTGGGACCTTCTGAGTGTGAAGGTTGGACTTCGAGTTGACCATGTTTCATTTACATACGTGGTGCGTTTGTCTATGGGTATGATACTCGCTTAGGGTGTGAGTGGTCCTGAGTTCAAATCCCGGACGGACCAGAGTTTTTAAAGAAGTAATTTAGTGACTATTTAAATGCAACTTATTACAGGTTAGGCCTACGAGTTGAGCATGTTTCATTTACTTGTATGGTCCGTTGGTGTAACGGCATGATACTTGCTTTTTGGTGCGAGTGGTCCGGGGGTCAATTCTCGGACACACCCGAGTCTTTTCAGCAGTTATTCAGTGACTATTTAAGTGCAACTAATTACAGGACAGGCCTACGATTTGAGCATGTTTCACTTACTTGTATGGTCCGTTGGTTTAGAGGCATGATACTTGCTTTAGGTGCGAGTGGTTCCGGGCTCAAATCCCGGACGCGCCCGAGTTTTTTCAGAAATAATTTAGTGACTATTTAAATGCAACTAATTAAAAGGTTGGACTTCGAGTTGACCATGTTCCATTTTCATACGTGGTGCGTTGGTCAATGTGTATGATACTTGCTTTGGGTGCGAGTGGTCCGGGGTTCAATTCCCGGACACACCCGAGTCTTTTCAGCAGTTATTTAGTGGCTATTTAAATGCAACTAATTACAGGACAGGCCTATGAGTTGAGCATTTTTCTTTTACATGCCTGTTTTTTAGTCTAGGGGTATGATACTCGCTTTAGGTGCGAGTGGTCCCGAGCTCAAATCCCGGACGCGCCCGAGTTTTTTCAGAAGTAATTTAGTGACTATTTAACTGCAGCTTACTATTTGGAGGGCTATGAGTTGAGCATGTTTTATTTACACATATTGTCCGTTGATCTAGGGGTATGATACTCGCTTTGGGTGCGAGTGGTCCCAGGTTGAAATCCCGGACCGACCCCAGTTTTTGCAGAAGTAATTTAGTGACTATTTAACTGCAGCTTACAATAGGTTAGGCCTGCGAGTTGAGCATGTTTCAATTACTTACATGGTCCGTTTGTGTAGGGATATGATACTCGCTTTGGTTGCGGGCGGACCGGGGTTCAAATTCCGGACGGACGCAAGCTTTTGCAGAAGTAATTTAGTTACCATTTTAATGCAACTAATTACAGGGTTGGACTTCCAGTTGACCATGTTTCATTTACATACGTGGTGCGTTGGTCTATGGGTATGATACTTGCTTAGGGTGTGAGTGGTCCTGAGTTCAAATCCCGGAGGGACCAGAGTTTTTGCAGAAGTAATTTAATGACTATTTAAATGCAACAAATTACAGGTTAGACCTACGAGTTGAGCATGTTTCATTTACTTGTATGGTCCGTTGGTGTAAGGGCATGATACTTGCTTTGGGTGCGAGTGGTCAGCGGTTCAATTGCCGGACCCACCCGAGTCTTTTCAGAAGTAATTTAGTGACTATTTAAATGCAACTAATTACAGGGTTAGACTTCAAGTTGACCATGTTTCGTTTACATACGTGGTGCGATGGTATCGGGGTATGATATTCGCTTAGGTTGTGAGTGGTCCTGAGTTCAAATCCCGGACGGACCCGAGTCTTTTCAGAAGAAATTTAGTGACTATTTAACTGCAGCTTACTATAGGGTAGGCCTATGAGTTGAGCATGTTTCATTTACAGGGGCGGACTTGCAAGCTGCACAGCCATCTGCCACCGTTTTAAAAAGGGCCCCCCTAGCCGATTCCTAAAATGAGAGGGGAGTATGTCGGTATAATACACAGGGCCGTCGAGAGAGGGGGGCAGTTCGGTCGTTTTTCCCGAGCCCGTACCTCTCGGGGGCCGGCCGGGCTTCGACCTTGGTTAATTCTAGTGGATAATGGTTGTAAAAATATAAATACAAAACTTAAAAATAAATTTATCTTCAACTAGAGCTTAAACAGTAAAATTCAAAAAGTGATGAAGAGTAGTAGTTTTTAAACTTTAGCCTTCTCTTAATGTGCTCTCAGTCCCTTGTTTTCCCCTTTTCTCACTATGCATGAAAGTAAAATATAAACTGAGGTTTAAGTTTTGTTTCTCTCGCGATAGGCCACGGAAAAGCTTCAACATCTTCTGGGCCGTTGAGAGAGAGGGGGGGCAATTCGGTCCATTTTCCCGGGCCCCGTAACTCTCGGGGGGTTTAATTCGTATCAGCAATTCTCGGAAGAGCAGTTCTCGAAATAGGAACCGCGATTCCAAAAAACAGAGCGTTAATCAAAACTGCTCTTCAAGAAATAGCAGATGCTGTTTTAGAAATAGCGGCTGCTATTTTGGGAAATTTGAGCATTTTTAAACAATACAGTTATGCTCGTTCGTTTTCTATGTTAGTTTATTCAGTGATCATTTAATCAGTAATGTGACCTAATTTTTTAAAAAAGGCATATTATTATTTGGGTAGTCAATGAAGATAAACACAATATTTTGGAAAAGGCGTAACATTGGTAAGGTGACATATCTTTTTTTGGAAAAGGCATATTATTATTTGGGAAGTCAATGAAGAAAATCAAAAATATTTTGGAAAAGGCGTAACATTGGTAAAGTGACCTAATTTTTTGGAAAAGGCATATTATTAATTGGAAAGTCAATGAAGATAAACAAAAATATTTTGGAAAAGGCGTAACATTGTTACAATATTTCCAAAATATAACTAACCTAACTCAAACCAAACGAAAAAAAACCCCTTAAAATCCCAACCCAACCCAACCTGACCTGACCTAATACTATTGAGTTCAAATAATCAACTTTAACCAAACCAAATTATCCGTATCTAACCTAGTTCTATTTGAGTTCATATAACCCAGCCTACACCAAAATAAATAACTATAGTTTTTCGCATTCCCGTTTTTCTGCTCTTTTGAGAACTGCTGTAACGGTACCACGCGTTTACGAGAACAACTGTATCGGTAACTACTGTAACGGGTAAACTGTCATTTCGGGAAAACTTCTATTTAGAGAACCGCTAGTTTGGAATCCGCTCATACGGGAACCGCTCATGTGAGGGCTTCCCCCTCTCGGGGGCCCGGTCGGGCCTCGACCTTGGTTAATTCTAGTGGGTAATGGTTGTGGAAATATGAATATAAATATAAAACTTAAAAATATATTATCTTCAACTAGAGCTTAAACAACAAAAATAAAATGTGATGAAGAGAAGTAGTTTTATAACTTGAGCCTTCTCTTAATGTGCTCTTAGTCCCTTATTTTCCCCTTTTCTCACTAAGCATGAAAGTAAAATATAAACCGATTTTAAGTTTTTTTCTCGCGGGATAGGCCAAGGTTTAAAAGTAGAGTCGAAAACAATAAGACTACAAAACTATCTTTTTCCGCTTTATAAATTATTAAATGAACATTATCTTATGAGATGCCATTTGCCAATGTCCGATTTATGGATACGTAACAACTTTGAGTTAGTGAAGGAACAATTTTGAAATATGCAAACCCCGAAAAGGAGGGCCCCCATTGACTGGGGCCCCACTGCCAGTGGCAGTTGGGGCCCTATGGCCAGTCCGCCCCTGAGTAGGCTAATGCGAAGTGTGTTGGGTACTTTATAATGCCAAGCATTGGTGCTAGACCTCTCTGGGCCTACGATTTTAGCCTCCAGTCAAGCTGGGTACTCCAAGTCAAAATAAGCTGGGAAACCAAATTCAACCTCTCCGAGTCGAGACGAGGGCTATCTACGCGCGTAATTTTCAACACCGCATTTGTAATGTTTATATCAATGATTTTCTTGGAATATTGAAATGATACAGAGCTTTACAGTTAATTAACTCCTAAAATAATGGTAATGCCAATGCAATTACTCGCTTTATATTAAACGCAATACCAATTAAAATGTCAAATTTCCATACAATCTCGCCCTCTTGTTCTTGATAAAAGAGGTCGGCCGAATGTGGGGGCGGGTAGGACATTGCAAAGCGGCACGGACTATTCACATGAACCATTACGTTCCAATCCATGGAATGTCGGTTGAATACCAACTAATTAGTCGATACATCGAGTTATCAAGGTAGAGGCAAGAACCAGCGGTCAAATAAAGCTTCTACACGCTAAGCGGGTGCTCTATCTAACTCAAAGATAGTATTAAGAAAATTGAACCGTGGCGAGTTCGACCAATTGTCGAGGTTATCTTTTCGTTTAGCGAAAATTATTTCAATCAATGACTGAATTGTGCTAAAAATTTAAATCAATATTTTAAAAAAATGTAATTGGATTTAACTCAATTTGCGTCTAGTTTTCTTTTCTAAACTTAATTTTCGATGAAATGCTTATTATATTGAAAATCTTTCAAAGTTTATAGTGGGGGTACTCCTTGTCGGTTTGCTCTTGGTGTTATAAAAGACGCTTTCCTAATTAAATTTTTATTTTAAGGTACAGAAACGTGAGAAATGGAGGACCAGACAACACTGACTATTTTTATGAAAGTATAAATAAAATATTTTAGGTCTAAGTCTGAAAAAAGTGTCCCACCCTCGGTTTCTTTGTTGCCAAGCAAATCTATTCCACACAAGAGAGGAAAATTTGAGAATATGCACAACTCCCTCTGAGCAGAAAAAAAATCGTTGGATGTCTCGTGAATTCGCCTCGTGCTAATAAAAAACAAGGTGGCCAAGTTAAAGGAATGGTTCACCCATAAACTTTTTTGCTGTAATTCCTTTAATTACACCAAAAACCAAGATTTCGAGAGTTGAAAAAATTTTACATTAAGTATATTTTAAATTAAATCAGAAAAACTAATTGCATTGAGGACCTTATTGTGCCTGTATGGTGCTTTTCTGCAAAGCCAGAGAGAGTGCGATACGTCACTCTCTCCATCTTATTGGCCGAGGCATCTATAGGACAAGCTTCTACTAAAAAGTAAACTCGACTATTACGCACTTGAGCGCTAGACCGGCGACAAGGTACGTTGGCAGCGCCGGTAGAGCCGTAGTCAAGCCTGCCCGTAGCAAAGGCCTAGCTAGTACGCTAGCGCCGCGAATCGTAACCATTTTGATGCACTATAATGGCGAATTCCACTGGGTCCTCCCGGAGCGCTCCCATGGAGCAATAAAAATAAGAGACCCTAATTACGGAAAAACAGTCTTTAACGATCCGGCAACTACTCCTCCCATGTTTATTGCTCCATGGGAGCGCTTCGGGAGGACCTAGTGGAATTCGCCATAAGGGTACTTACAGTGATCGGGAACAGTATAAAAACTAACCGCACACCTAGAGTTAATACTCTGACAGTCTTTTATAATACAACTTGGCATTTCGACAATTAATTTTGATTCAAGTTGAACAACGAAACGACTAACGAGAGCTAAACATACTTGAAGACGAAATTGTCAGACTCAAAAAAAACCCCGACCTAAATTCTTCTGCTTGGAGTGCTAAAATCTCATTGGCTAAACGCTATTTAAACCAACCAGTCATCTGGCAGGTCTGGCCAAGCACGACAGTGAAGTTTAGAGATAGGGGTTAAGTGTTTTGTCCATATAAAATTTTATTTTAATTATAAAATGAAAACTATCGCTAATAATTTAATTTCAGTAGTACCACTATCTTTATAAAAGTACTATTGACGCTAAGAGACAAAAAAAGTTTATGGGTGAACCATTCCTTTAAAATTTTACCGTTTATTATTATCACGAGGGTGATAACGTAACAAAAGGGTTAAGCAGGTCGTTAAGTTATCTCTTGCTTTTTAACCAAAGACGGTAAATTTTAACTTAACCACCTTGTTTCTTTATTAGCAAGAGGAGAATTCGCGAGACATCCGCTAATTTTTGTTCAAGGTTTGAAGAGAGATTAACGGTTCAGAGTGAGCCGAAAGTTAAATACACTTTTAAATAATCAGGTTTAAGAATAAAGCATCATGGTGGAAATCAGACCAGTCAAAGGTCTGATCATAATCGGGTTATAGCTTTGCAGTGTTCACACTTTTTAAGGGGCGCATTCACTTTCAGTGCGTGTAGCCACAAAAAGCCTTAGTGTTATGTAACGATAACAGTCATGTTGGCAAACTAAGAATATCATTGAGGTGAAACGAGAGGATAGTGTTTACACGGCAACTCTGTTGTGAATATGGCTTTGAACATAGAGCAGGGATAAGGGAGGTGAGATGGATTGGGAATGATGATGGGCGACCTGCGGCACCGTAACTCTCCCAGTGAACCTCGCGCACGACCCTACCCTAAGTGCTGCAGCGTAGCGCCTTTGTATTTGTATGAGAACTAGCTTCTATTTTTAAAATAGAAGTAGCGTCTTTTACCATTTCGTCCAGTACGACCATACCTAACAGCTGAGGATGGAGGGAAAACTACAATGCCGTAGGTGGGGTACAGAGGCAACGCTATAGGTATGGGGTTTCCACTACATTCCGCTCTCCTTCAAGCATAGAGGTATACAGTTCAGGTGTAGACAATTGGGCCATTACAAACACATAAAGGTAATATCCCTCCAAAATTTTAACTTTTAATCTCCGGTTTTCCCCATTAGATGATTTTACCGTGTACAAGACATATCCTTATTGTATGTAAAATGTCGTCTGCTTTACAGTATATTCGCTATGCTTTGTATACTGATTTAATATTTCATAAATTTTAACTTCAGTATTTGTTCATAAAAAAAAGATATATTTTCATATGTAGGTAAATAATTTTGTAAGTAGTCCTCCTTTTGACTCGGAGAGGTAATATTTAGGTTTTCCCAACTTGTATTCTCACTTCGCTAATCGATTAACAAGTTTCAAAGAGAGGTTATAAGGTTCAAGAGAGGAACGCTGAAAACAAGCTATTTCAGGCAACATAAAAATTGTTACAAAATTAACGCATTATATTTCATAAAGTCTTTTGATTTCACTGTATAATTTTGAAGCGATTGAGTACAACTTGTTTCAATCCTTCATGCTCCCATTAACGCCCAATTACTAACTGTTTTCCACATACGCATTTCCAGAAATGGGACCTATTACCAGAGCAAATGAGTTACGCATCTATAAGTTCTAACTCTTATATCTCAACATCGACAGTGCCGTTCATGTACGACCAACAAAGATTACTTTCTCCAAAAAATCTAACGTTCGACGGTGCTCCAGTTGGAGCCTTCGACGAATTAAAAACTATTTCCATACATGTAAGCCTTTTTTCTGGGCTTCCACCTTTTTCCTACTTTTCTTACGACATGATTAGTGTTGAGGTTGTGTGTGAGGGTGTCAGAATTAAATGTGTAAGAACTTTGTTTATCTTAATTAGTTAACTTTATGCGTGAAAAATAAGGGTATCGTCAGGGATAGATAGACTTTTTTAAGACGGAATAAACAATGTTTGGCCTTTACTTCAGTCCGACTCATAGACGAGTATATAGTCGCTCCCTTCAACACGTAACCAAAAAATTAAATTATCTTATTGGCTCACAAAAACTACGTATTGGTGACGTTGCTGACAAGGAGGGCCAAAAATACGTAATTCCTGTTTACCTCTGTCGCCATGACTACGACCCCTCTTGCGTTGTACCATAGCCCACTCGATCACGCGCGTCACGACACAAGCTGCTTGCGCTATAGCTTTGGAGCGCGGATCGAGTGGGCTATGGTTGTACAGATAAGCGTCTATACAGGGGTTCAAAATGGAGCCGTCTAAATGCGATTGTCCGGTAATTATTCGGGAATTGTTTTTAATAGCAATTAAGAAGGTAGTTAGTGAACTTGGTGCCGGTGTTTTGGATTTGGAGGACATCTGTAAGGGTGAAAAGTGTTCGCTAATTCTTTCTTAAGCCAATCATTTCTACTATCCTCATGATTTTGTAAACGAATTTGATGAAGTTAACCAAGGCTTAGTGAATGGTCAGGAGTTTTGTGAGCTTAGTGTTTGGTTAAAACCTGTTCGTGCTGTAATATCTATGAAGACTTTTATTCAGTTCTAACTAACTTTTAATTTTCTTGGGTCTTCCCCGTTTTATTTCAGTTGGAAGCCCTATGTCTTGTGTAACTTCCATTTTTAAACAATGTTATTTCAAAAATTACAATCCGAGCGCATTCCAACTTGGCAGACGAAGGGGCAGACGACGTTTATTTGACCCGGATATACATACAACGCCATAACAAAAATAAGACCCGCCTCTTCTTTCATACCCCTCCGTCACGGGTAGGGGGGTCGTGGACTAGGACGCGCACCCGACATAACCCTGTTACCCATTCCGTCTTAAAAAAGTCTATCTATCCCTGGTATCGTCTACAAAGCAAAAACATGTTTCCCTCTCCACTGCCTTGCCTCATTGTGTGTTTTTTACCTCTCCGAGTGACGTATGTCGCGGAGAGGTTATAATTTCGACGTGTCTGTCTGTCTGTCTGTGTGTGTGTGTCAGTCTGTTGTTATTGACTTAAGGCTCGTTTTCATAGAAGCTAGAAAATTCGAAAACGCTCACGCTTCACGAGCTTGAATACGCGCGGTAATGTTTTTTTTCGAACCTTTTCGCTTTCGCTCAAATTTTTCACGCAACTCGCGCCAATGAAAACGAGCCTTACACCCCAGCGGACCGCGTTCGCAGTTTTCAAATCGGAGCAAACGTTTTCCCAAATTCCGGACCGGAAATTTGGAAAATTGTATTCCACTTACAATGCCTCTTACCCCATTGTCTGTCTAACACAACTATTATCCGGTGTTTTGTACATCCCACATGGACACCACTCTGTCCTTAATGGCTTCTAAACACCACCATCATCATCCGGTCTTTTGTCCATCTCTCATGAACACCAGTCTGTACTTACTGGCTTCTAAACTCCACCATCATCTGGTCTTTTGTCCATCCCACATGGACACCAGTCTGTACACCTGGCTTCTACTGCATCATCATCCTTATAGTTAAGACATACGCGGCGATCGGCCAGGGTAACGAGAAACGTCTGGCTTCCCAATGGCGGGGCTTCCACCAAAGGTTCACGCAATTGCGCTGTTCTTATCCATAGCTGCGATTCGAAACCCTTATATACTACCTATTTGAGTATGGCGAAACAACAGTCGTATCCTCCAATTCAAACGTCAATATTAGTCAAGTCTCTCAAGAATGTTTAATTGTTCTTTTTAAAAAGGATGTAACGCTGAATAAGGTGAATAACTAACGAAGAAAATTTAATATAATAATTATATTTATTTTGGTATCTAAGATAATCATGTCTCTCAACTCAAAATTAATACGGAAAGAGTAAAAAAGCAGTCTATGTGTTTTTACGTGTGTGTCTGTCCGTTGATAAATTAGTGCACCGCGTTAGCAGTTCGCCTTGTGATCATGTGTAAAGAAATCCTACAGAACCTCAATATTCCCTTTTTTCATAATATAAAGTGAATATGTGGAAATATTTTTCGAAATTACAATGTCTTTAGTAGTTTTGTATCTATAGAGCTCTGTTTTATTTTGATATCCCCAGAATATTTTTTATATTATTATTTGAAATGGATGTTTATATATTACTTTAGCTTGCGACAGATTTTATAATTAACTTAGGTGAATAATAATATGTTATGAAATAGGTTCGTTTTGTCTAGGGGGATTAAATTAAAATAGACTGTCGGCATAATTAAAATTAACAGTATGATTTATTTAGTAGGTTCATTTAAACATTTAAAAGGTAAAAAGGTTGAAGATAAAAAGTACTTAATAAAAATTTCGCGAGAGCTCTTATGTAAATAAATTGTTTTTACGGTACCGTGAAGTTCGTCATGGGCGTGGATCCGAGGCACAAGATAAAGTTCGGCCGGTTACAATTCGGTCCTAAGGTCCATCCTGTTTTAGGCCCGGCAACGTGGTTCGGGCTGGTTTTCGTGTCGTCGGCCTCGGTCCTGGGACCAATCGGGCAGAGTCCGGCCTTGCAGATGGGTAACAAGAGAGAGGGAATAATAGAAGGCGCCGTCTTTTTATACCCTCTCTCCAGAAGCTACGGGGTCTTCAAAGTTCGTGAAGGGCTCTTGAAAGAGTTCATCTTCGGGTTCACGAACGTACACGCGGAGAGAGTCTTAGGGAATTGGTTTTCCCGATGACGCGCACGGGTTGGGGAAATTAACCAGCCATAAATATAAAATTATTTGAAAATACTATTGAGTAAAGGGAATAACTTCATGCTTTGCATGTTATTGTTACAAGCTATACTACATCTGTTTAAAGCATAATCCTTTCTTAAGTGATTACAAGAAGAACACTACTATGTCGGTCTAATGTACTTTCATTTGTCATTACGCCTAGAGAACCAAAAACTAAACGCTTGGTTTTCGTTTCTTTAATGCAGAGTCATTAACGGTTCAGAGTGAACCGAAAGTTAACTCCACTTTTAAATAATCAGGCTTAGATTTTATAATTGAATAAAGCATCATGGTGGAAGTCGGGGTCGCGTTCCGCAGCGCTGTTAGCAGTGTCCTACAGAACCGGATTTTTTTTTTTAATTATGACGTCACGGTGCTCAGCGGCCACCAAAGAAAATAGTCGGGTTTTGGATAACGTGGCGTAAAACGCGTAGTTTTCAGCTTGGCGAAAAGAACACGGAGGAATTATTACAAATAGCTCTTGCTGATTCTTATGGGACTATACCTATTTAATTGGCGTGAAACCAGTTGATCACGCGAGAATTTTAAGAGACATGTTAATCTAAGTCTTTCTAATTTTAATTATAAAAGTTGTTCTATAAATATGTTATCATACAATTTTTGTTAAGCCTTGTCACCTTGCACGCTTTATTGTGCTAGCGTCATTTTTAAAACACTGATGACCGGAGAAAAGCGTTCAGCAAAGCCATGACGACAGTGCTCACCGGTAAACGTTTTCCAAAATGCTTTTTATTTTGCACATTTACTTTCAGTGCGTGTACATAGAGGGTATACAGTTGAGGAGTAGAAAATTGGGCCTTTACAAACGCGTAAAAGTAATATCCCTCCAAAGTTTTATCTCTTCATTTCCCGTTTTTTCCCCATCGGATGATTTTTATGTGTACAAGTATATCCTTATTGGATATAAAATGTCGTCTGATTTACAGTTTATTTGCTATGCTTTGTATACTGCTTTAATATTTCATAAATTTTAACTTCAGTATTTGTTCATGAAAAAAAAAACAGAAATATTTCCATATCTGGGTAAAAAAGTAAAGTAAACAGTAAAAGTAAAGTAAGTAGTCCTCCTCTTGACTAGGAGAGGTAATATTTTGGTTTTCCCAACTAGTTTACTCTAGCATGCCACCCAGATAAGTAAAAGAAATAAAAACCTACTCAAATATAAGGGTTCTAAAACGCGTGTGATGTGACGGTCAGCTTATATGTAACATACCTAGCGCCACTTCCCCCGACGTTCATGAAATGTCAAAATGCACTAAATAGGTGATCCGCTCTGAATTTCGGTTTTTATACTACATTAAACTGGTAGTATAGTAAATCGAATGAAAATAATAAACTTGGGATTGAAACGCGACCATAATATACACTGGCGTAAAATTAACCATTCTTAGCCAAGCTCCGCGTCTCAATATTCGCTTCTCTTCAGGGAAAAAGATGGACTCTGACATGTCAAACTGTCTAAATGAATCTCTTGTACAAAACTTTCATTATCAAACTCCTGACCTCACTAACTTACCAGGTAGCCTTAAGCTAGGTTCCCACTTGACCGAAAATGAAGACCGAAAACTTTAGCGCTGCGTCAAAAAATTGAATTTTACGCAGCCCTTCGTCGGCAAGATTTTAGTTCGGTTCACGCATACGACCCAATTCAGACCAAAAAGGGCGGTCAACGCTTGGGATTGTTCGTTCCCCCTAAAAGATTAAGTATGCATGTTCCAAACACCCCCTAGCAGCAGCTACTATCCCTAACCGCAAGTTACAAGAAAATTGGACCAAATATCACGTGTCCTATGACGTCAAAATTAAAATCCTGCCTAAATTTGGACGCCGCCATCTTTAAAATCCGCAAAAACGATTTATTTTGCCTAGAGATGGCGCTATATCTACATCCGTTTTGGTCCAATAAATTGGGGAATGAAGAGGGGAATCAAGGAATAATTTGGAACATATAGTTCGCGATAGAAATACGTGGGAAACACGATTAGTGAACAATCCTAGCGTTAGTTAATCCATGAGGGAGCTTACTTCTACTAAATGAAGGTCAGAGAGATTCAAATCAAAGATATATTAATAAAAACTGTCATTGTAGAAAAAGACGGGAAAGTATAAAAGATAAGTGTAGTATATGAATTGCCTGAAGTAACAGATATTAAAATTTTCACTTTTGAAGACATGATCATAAAACATCGATTATTTGAAAAAATTCTTATCTAAGTTTTTTTCACCAAAATTTAATTTGCCGAAAATATTTACAAGTATTTTGCTCTTTATAGTAGTACCAGAAAAAAAGGGTATCTTCAAGTTTTTTTAAAGGATACTGGCTTGATAATAGGTTTTACTTCAAATAGTCCAATTTTTAAATTTTAAAATTAGAAATATTGCCAAGCAGAAAATTACAAAGGCCGTTTGACTGTTTTGTAGTTATTAATGTTCAAAAGATATTTTGGGAGCTATACATCACGTTAATTTGATACTTTTAAAACTTTCAAAATAACGACTACGATTTGTCAAGTTTTCACACAGTTTTTTGTTCAACCATTTTCTAACTATTTTATTCTCCTTATAGGACCGAATACTCAAAAATAATAGTAAATTTTTGATATAAAATAAAATGTACACGCGTACTACTTTTAAAATGATGCACATGTTTCATGACAAAATATTTTGACTAATTTTTGTGAAAAAAACTAAGATAAGAATTTTTTCAAATAATCGATGTTTTATGATCATGTCTTCAAAAGTGAAAATTTTAATATCTGTTACTTCAGGCAATTCATAGACTAAACTTATCTTTTACACTTTCCCGGCTTTGTCTACAGTGACAGTTTTTATTAATATCTGTGACTTCAGTCTTAATTTTATTTCAAATTGTTCAGAAACCTTAGGAGAGTAAATGTATTAGGGCATTGTGCATACATTAGTTAACGCGTTTGAACTAAACAACCATCTAATATAAAACTGTCATTCCTGACTGCTTGACTTGACAATGAACGTCCGTTCAAACTCAAATTGCTTTCCCGTCATTTTCACATGCAAATACAGAGGAAGCTGTACATAGTTTTCCACAAAAAGATTCCGTACACCTGAGCACCATCAACACATGTCATATACTTATCAAGTTCAATTACCAGTCATCTGTAATCTAGCTTAATTACCAGTCGTCGGTAATCTACCTTAATTACCAGTCGTCGGTAATCTAGCATAATTACCAGTCGTCGGTAATATAGCTTAATTACCAGTCGTCGGTAATATAGCTTAATTACCAGTCGTCGGTAATATAGCTTAATTACCAGTCGTCGCTAATCTAGCTTAATTACCAGTCGTCGGTAATCTAGCTTAATTACCAGTCGTCGGTAATCTAGCTTAGTTTCCAGTCGTCGGTAATCTACCTTAGTTTCCAGACGTAGGTTATCTAGCTTAATTACCTGTCGTCGCTAATCTAGCTTAATTATCAGTCGTCGCTAATCTAGCTTAATTATCAGTCGTCGCTAATCTAGCTTAATTATCAGTCGTCGCTAATCTCTTAATTTCCAGTCGTAGGTAATCTAGCTTAATTTCCAGTCGTCGCTAATCTAGCTTAATTACCAGTCGTCGCTAACCTAGCTTAATTACCAGTCGTCGCTAATCTAGCTTAATTACCAGTCGTCGATAATCTAGCTTAATTACCAGTCGGCGCTAATCTAGCTTAATTACCAGTCGTTGCTAATCTAGCCTTATTACCAGTCGCAGGTATTCTAGCTTAATTTCCAGTCGTAGGTAATCTAGCTTAATTACCAGTCGTAGGTAATCTTGTTAAATCATCTTGATTGTTACTGTCTCAGTGTGGGGTCCTTTTCCAACTTAACTTGTTAGCTAACACAAGCTTAGATTCTCTTGTTTTTTAACCACTACGAAAATTGGACCATATAGCCTTAACCGTGCTAACATCATAAACTGACTCTTATCTATGCTAAAATATCACAGATTAAAATAGTTTTGAAAATGTGAAATTAAACATACTTAAACTTAAATCTAATAATGAAAATTGGAAAGCGGAAAATCTAAATACGAGGCTTTCGTTTAAAACCGTTTTCAAGACAAACAAACGAATAGTTATTGCATTACGGCTTCCACAAAATGGTTATTTGTAAAATATTTTCCCATGTTATTTCTATGTAAAAATTTCAAGTTTTTCATCAAAATGTCGTAAAATTTTTATGGAAATAAAAACCACCCTTAGCAACTTTATTTTTCATAAAATAAACTATTAAATGAATCTTTTTGAAATTTTAACCACATATTTCGGGTCCGAAATGCAGTTCTGAGGAAGTTTTTCAAAACAGTAAATACAATACAAAAAAAGTTATATCCAATCAAAAAACCATTCTTATACATTAAAGTCAGTATGAAGTCTTATCTAAGAGAGCTACCGCTCTCCTAGAATTATATACAAATACGGCAATAGCGACTCGCGATCAAATCCGATTAGAGAATTCAGACTCAAAAGTTTATAACATGCAAATGTGGCAATGGCGACTGGCGAGTTGAAAAAAAAAACCTCAAAGAGGTGATAAAAAAAACTCCCCAATTATGCCGTCAACAGAAGCTTCATCCCGAAACGAATTTTGATTGGTTACGAAAGTAATTTTACGTCGGCCTTTGCGGCAAAAATAGAACACTAATTCTGTCCGACCGAAAGCTGTTTCGGTCGTGTTCTGCGGTAGATGTTTTCCCGCAGAGGGACTTACGCAGAGATTCCGTGGTTTTTGGTCAAGTGGGAACTAAGTTTTACATCCAAAATGCCAGACTTCTTCCCGGATTTAGCAGATATTGCTATTACTCTCAAAAATTTAGATATCAAGAGTGCTTCAGGTCCTGACGATATCCCAAAGCGCCTCTTGAAGAATCTTGCTCTTTCTTTGGCGAAGGCCTTCTTACACTTTTCACAACTTCTCTCGCAGAGGGTGCAGGGTCCCATCGGACTGGTGTGTGGCCCGTGTAACACCAATATATAAGGGTAGGGTGGTAGGGGTGACGCCTTTAACTACCGTTCCATTAGCTTGACTCGACAATTTTCAAAGTAATGGAAAAGAGTCTTCGCGATAGTAAGTAATAAGTTGAAATCTAAAATCAGGGTCAGATTCTCAAAACACCGTTCAAAATCCAAAAATCAGGGTCAGATTCCCAAAATCCGTGCAAAATTCTAAAACCCTGAAATGCTGGTCAAAATTTCAAAATCAGTCTGAAAATTCCTAAATTTTCCTTCAGTTCCAAACTATCCTCTTGTTCATATAAAATGTAACTTTGAAAATAATGATGTAGAGTGGAGTGCACATAAAATAAGTACAAGTATGTCTTCGTGTAAATCTGTAGAATGTATATGTTCATGTCAAACTGTAGAATGTTTATGTTCATGTCAAACTGTAGAATGTATATCATCATGTCAAACTGTAGA
The DNA here is from genome assembly GCA_019434445.1 of Phalangium opilio. NCBI lineage: Eukaryota > Metazoa > Arthropoda > Arachnida > Opiliones > Phalangiidae > Phalangium > Phalangium opilio. The sequence continues at coordinate 65,632 of JAEQBA010000952.1, read as the reverse complement.
ATGTATATCATCATGTCAAACTGTAGAATGTATATCATCATGTCAATCTGTAGAATATCAATCAGTAAGGATGTGTAGCGTATGTAAGAACTCTATTGTTAGTGCCGGTGATGCTAAGGTTAAGCTCTTTGCTTGAGAGCCATCTATTTATTATACAAAAACGAGTTTTGCTTCGCAGTCCTTAAAAACTGCATTTATACACAATTTTTGGAGACACTTTTTCAAACCCACAAAGGGCCAGAAATTAGAAATTATTATATGTATTGCAATTTGAAATTAAGTTTAATCGATATGAGAAATTGGGTTTTGATCGTGTAGTACAAACATTTGTTATGATTAAAAATTTTACAACAAAAACGGGTATAAATGCGGCGTTTCGCTTTACTAATCCTAAAATGAGATCCGTCGTATTTCTGACATTTATCATACATTCAGATTTAATGTTCTCTATGCGTGTTGTTACACCCTCAATGAATTTTAAACTTCAATTTGAATTCGAGTCATAAACGTCCTTGATTTTAGCTCTTTGTTCCAAAACGCCGCATTTATACCCATTTTTGTTGTAAAATTTCTAATCATAACAAATGTTTGAACTACACGATCAAAACCCAATTTCTCAAATCGATTAAACTTAATTTCAAATTGCAATACATATAATAATTTTTAATTTCTGGCCCTTTGTGGGTTTGAAAAAGTGTCGCCAAAAATTGTGTATAAAAGCAGTTTTTAATGACTGCGAAGCAAAACTCGTTTTTGTATAATATCTGTCCCTTTTTGAGGAGAAACGTTATTTAGGAAGAATTGCTTCTGGAATTGTCAAGCTCAGTCGACCTTTATAGTATTTCACTAAATCGTAACTTACATTTGGAATGGTCGGAAAGTACAATACACTGTAATAATTAAAATTATGCTAAATATTCGTTGAAACCACGTTGGTTAAAGTAGCTGATAATTAGAAGAATATTATTAAAATTCTCCATCTATTGCATTGTGATCACTTAAACTTAAGCTTATAGAAAAACAAAAATAGGCCCAAAAGGTTTCAAAAAATCACTTGAACTTAATTAGAGACTCAAAATGGTGAAATTAAGCGCGAGATTGGAATTGAAACTTTAATGAAATGTCGCATCTGCTGGCGCGTGATGCTAGCGCGTGGTTTAAAAAGATTTTTTTAAAACCTATACAAAAAAATCAACTTAACTTTACACTACGTGAAATGAGATACAATACCTTTTCAGCCTTTGCTAGTGCTGTACTGCTAGGTTGTGAAAAAAAGTGTACCCCCTTAGTCGCGAAACCTTGAATCTATCTGGCAAAAATTTATCCACCTCCTAATGTTAAGCTCCATAGAGTTTAACATTATGATTTCGGATTGAGTATAAAAAGAAAATCCCGTCAGTAAAGTAATTCTTAATCGTTGCTCCTCTGAAAACACTTCAGATTTGGAGCGGGTTGCTTTGCGTCATGGGAGTCTTAACAATTATTGACATCATTCACAAGCGAGTCAAGGGAATTCCAGGATCAATGATGTCATTCGTTGCTCAGAAACTCTTTCTTTATTTCGGAGCCATTTTGGGAAAAGGTAGAGTTAATGTCATTTTGCGGAAGCTTGAGTGGCATGATTTTTCTTTCATGTTGAAGATAGAATACCGCGCATGGTTTAATGTTTGTCAGAGAAGCAAAAGCACCGAATTCGAATTTAAGAAGAGCTAATTCATGGGCGCCCGACAGCCTAATTGCTATTTTAAACACAACCTATAATCCATTTTAAAGAATAAAAAATATGTGCCTTTCCTGTCAAATCCACAAAGGACTTTAAATTATAAGATTGGACACCAAAATGTTAGCTCTCATTACCGAATTATTATTTGCTATTTATCGATAAGCAACTACAGGCGTTGTAATTAAAATGCTGAATTATTCAAGCGATATAGAAAGTTCTATTCATAACTCGGTTGCCGTGTAAACACTATACTCTCGATATAGCTCAGCAGTATTTTCAATTTGCTAACGTTGGTGCATACTAAGGACATAAGTGGTTCATATTACAGCTCCCTATAAGTACTGGGCGAATAACATTTCTGTGTATCAGCATTTTCTTCCAGCACGGTAGAGAAAAGGGTATTGACAAGGGTATTGTCAAGAAGCGATATCTAGTTTACTAGGGACAAGGTTAAAATTCGCTACATTTCCAGCTTTATCTCAAGCCCAAACTTAGGTCTGGAGTTAATCCCCGCCTCTAAATTACAACCAGCATCTCATTGGTTCTTGAAAACTCACGTCAGTGCGACGCGAGTGTCGAAAATTAGGTAAATTACGACTTATGAGAGGTGAAATAGTCTGGCCTCCTTTTACGCCCCCTCTGTATTTTGAAAGGGGACTGGGACTATGATGGACGAATACTTTGGCATCTTAAATATTCTCCCTAATAAACTAATATCGCTTCTTGGTAATATATTGTTGGTAAAAAATCATGCTCTAATATTTTTAGCCACATCATAGTATACGATAGGCTCTTAGTTTCACCCGAGCCGTAGTAGTAGTTGTAGTAGTTGTGGCCAGGGTTGTCGCTTTTGTTATCGTTAGATTTTAGCTTAAAAGGAACTCAATAGTACCTCAACCCACCCGTAGGGGTAATTGTGTACCATTGGTTCAAATGTCTTGTTCGACCGAATCCCGTTGGACCGAATACCGCAATTTGGGCGGATTTCCAATCATGAATTTTCCTTTAATTTCTGAGTTTTTTTTCAAAATGTTGTTTTTTTAAGTTATAGTATTTATTCGTATGATCAAAAACGGATTTATGTACTAAGAACGTAGGATCATAGCTTTAGCCTCTGGGACCATCCTCGCATACTTTATTAAGAAACTTCGTCTGCTTATACTTTGACTCCACCCAAAAATTCTGTTGCGACTTCTAGAGATCGAAAATGTCACTCTTATCTCTATTTTCGTGGTTAAATATTTTTTTTTCGAAATTGCGCGTGGTAAAATAGCATAGTGCACAACAATGCTATATAACTCCCGAATTAGTGGAATTAATAGAAGTAACTGAGCTCGGTTAGAGATTATATATTGATTAAACAAATTTCAGATCGCACCCGGGTCGGTCAAGCAGAAGTATGACACTCCACCACTGTACCTTGGAGACATTATAGGAAGTTTGAGTTTTCATTCTTTAGTTTATCTCCTAAGTGTCGGTGATGGGAGAGTTCCTCTCCTTCTGTGGAGTCGGTTACTTTTGAATTTTTATCTGTGGGGTCGGACACTTCTGATTTTGTTTAGGGTCTTCGAATTTTTTTCTTTTTTTTTTATGTGCAAAATAAATAGATAACGATGTTGCCTCTATTATGGCTCTGCCCTAGGGTCAACTTGTTACCTAATAATTTATACCTCTCCGTGACGTCATATTCACAAGGAGAGGTACAAAACCGTTCTTATACATTATAGCCAGTACCAAACGACGAATACTTATAGTGGTGAAAAACAGTTTTTGCAAATTTCCGTGAACTATGAATGCGGCCCAGAAATTGCAAACACGTTTGCTTCGATTTACAAACTGCGAACGCGGTCCCCTTGGTTGTAAGAATGCACACAGACACACCCACACGTCCAACAAAGTGAATGGTTTTAGTCAAACAAAATGAACAGGCCTTCAACCAATAAATTTTTCAATTGGTTTGTGTCGGTGCAGGCTTCGACGTTCCTTCGTCACTGGCGATTCGCTTCAGCATTGGAGTTTATCTCTTGATAGTACTGGTTTTCGTCAATTTGTTCAACGGAGTCTTGAAAGCCAATTTCTCGTCTCAGAAGAGAGAAAACCTTAACGGAATTCCGGATTTATTGAAAGTACCCGAAGTCAAAGTTTTCGTTAATCCGGGTATAGGCGGCACTATCAAAGAATTGGTGAAGATTTTTAAATACTTTAGTCTCATCACGAAAGTCCATTAGTAAAATTTCAATCCCCTCAGACTGACGATGAACTGAAAACTCTCTGGGATCAGCGATCAGGAATCGACCCGACTATCGAAGCTGAAGACTTAATTTCAGGAAAGCAAATATGGTTTGGAGATATAATCTCTTTACAGTCGTTCTCGCCAATAATGTCGGATGGGCCAAAGCTGAAACTATTGCATTTTCATCTTGGTTCGGCCAAGTACTTGCAAAATGCGCTAGTGTTCCCAACCAATAATAGAACAATGAATCCGAAAGCTCTGAAGTACATCAACCGAAGGTTCGTTAAGTTTCTTAATGTAAGAACACTCTGCGTTTACGTGTTTCTCATTTGCACATTGGCGATGATCTTTAACATGAAACATAGCTACTATTGTCTACTTCGATAATTCTGTACCTCTATTGGCGTTTACGTGCATTGATTTATAACGCTGGAAACTTGCTAAAATTAAGGACAGCGCAGACTGACACATTTTGCGCGTTCGCATCTACCCATCATTTGTTTGCAAGATCACGCTACTGCCGATTCACATTGGGTTTTCGCTACTTTGCGTCCTCACCTCGCAAAGATACAAATTTCACGCGACTAGGCCAAGAAAATCACAAATCACAGGCGAGTGGAAGGGGGGTGTGGAAGGCGTCCATTAGTGTCGTCACTTTTCATAATGACGAAAGAAGCGTGTAGCTGAGTAACTCAATCGAGTGACTGTTAATAAATACGGACTACGTAGATGGAGCATTGGTTGCTGAAATTTCATTGGCTCTCAGAATATGAAAAGCAAAATATTTGCAAGTATATGCACAGTAGCGCAAATGTTTTTCGTGATCTGTTGCGAAGATGCGAGTAGACGATGGCGCGAGTCTAATATGGACAAAGCTTTACATAATTGCATTTTGGAATAAACCTTTCTTTCGACTGCAAGTCCAAATTGGGGTCTATGGGCCCCCACTCTTTAGTTTCCATTAATCCAAAGAGGTTTTTGTATCCCCCGAAACGTTATTATCATTTCTAAATCGCATAGAGGGCATACACTGGCGCTGTTACCAATTTACGCTGTACGTCAACAGTGTAGCGCTTTTCAAGATAATTGCGCAAAATTTGACGCTCACGGGAACAGTTACCTTTTCTTTCCATATGGAGTTTATCAAAATTGAGAAATCTTTACCTTGTAGGTAGGCATAAAGTCAGCATTAATCACGCGGACAAATTTTACAACCTGATTTATGTTATTGATTTGAAGTATCTCACCCTTTGGTGATTGCAGATTGCGGGCTTTCGTAGAAACCGGCCAAATCACATCGTATCACCGCTTCATCGAGAGGGACTGGCACATCGAAATGGAATCTCAACATTCGACGGCTGATAATGATGTACACGTACTCAGGTTCAAGGACATTGAAGCGAAGATCAGATTGTGGGCGGCAATGCTTGGAGTCGCTTCTTTCGTCTTCACCGTCGAGCTACTGACAAGATTCCAGTTTCAAGAATCACTGCACATCATTAGGCTTAAACGAGGATTGTTGGGAATGTAACCCCTTGCAACAGAACTTTAAACCGGAAACCGATTTAAAACGATTTTGATCCGATCAAACGCATCACACCAAGGCGGTTAAGACTAGTTTTTGCACAAAGCATTGGTTAAATCACAAATTCAAAATAAAACGATAAAATTTGTGTTTATCTGAATATCGAAAAATTATGTACCACCGCCACCCGCAAGCAAAGACTAAGTGACATTTTAATGCTACACAGATAAAAGATGATAACAAATTCTAAGACAAGGTTTGGAAAGGGTATACGCCTGTTGCAGTGAACCTGCATTCGATCGAAATATTTTATGTTATTTAACTTTCCAGCCCAATGGCGGGTTTCACTTATTTAGGATTGTGAAAACCGAAATTTAAGACCTACTTTAAGGGAGTGAATAAACCTTATATAGCTACGCCGATTCAACGGCCAACTACGGCGAAAATCTGATGTGTTGCGACTTTCATACTTTCCCCTCGTCCACTTTTGCTGATACTAAGCTACTATATTTCTTACTGTCGTTCGCGGATGTGGAAATCACCATAAGCTGTAGTAACTATAATGGCGTGTAAATAGCTAACGTAATCTTTGGCAAACATTGAACTAACCAAAGTACTAAGTGAAACCAGAAATACATGAACCGAAATTATCGGAGACATATTCCTCTAACGCTAGAGGCAAGTTTCTCTCGTAGATAATTTCGGTTCATGTATTTCTGGTGAAACCAAAGAGAAGGTTTTACACAATTGTAGGCCTAACCGTAAACAAATTCTTCTTCTGTCAGCAAAAGAAACCAGTCTTTTTCCAAATTTTTAAAAAATAGAATAATCTAGTGATGGTGCGTTCCAATTAGGGAACCCAAAGTTCATAGTATATACTACTTCGAATAATGGAATTACTGATATTTTTGAAAACTCGCGATGATTCACAAAACTAATATAAGCCGAAGAAATTCTTTACGAGATTGAAATTGCTATGTAAACATAGATATTAACAGAAAAACATGAACCGAAATTATCTACGAGGCTTTTTTTCGCCACAGGCAATGTCTCCGATTGAATGGAGAAGGAATCATGGGTAATTTCGTTGCCATGGTGACAGCCAAACAATTTTTCTTGTTTCTTTAAAATCGTCGTGACGTCGTCTGCAAACCTAGGCCTAGTGGTCAATTGTGCACTGGTTGGTTGGTGGTTAGTTTGCAATTATGCTAAACGAGGAACAATTAGTAACTTACTTAAAAAACCTTTCAAGACCATTTATTTCTCAATTTTGATTAAAAATTAAGGCACTTGATTAAATATTCACTTCTGGTTAATCCCTACTAGAAGAGCAGACTGCCATTATTACAAAGACTAAAAGAGACACTTTCCCACAGTATATTATTAGTCTGTGTATAAACAAATCTTCTTGTAGCAATCGCTAGGTAGCGTATTCAAAGCTCCCTCTTGAATCAGAGATGATTGTATTTCTAACAGGGGGAGCTATAAAATACGGCGCCTAAGGAGGGGAAACAGAGAGAACTTGCCTCTAGCGTTAGAGGAATATGTCTCCGATAATTTCGGTTCATGTATTTCTGATATTAAGAGATGTATTCTAAGAAATAAAATAAAATAAACAATTACTAAATGTATTTGTGCGAAAATAAATAATTACTAGATCTATTTGTGGGAAAATAAATAATTACTAGATGTAGTTGTGAGAAATTAAATAATTACTAAATGTATTTGTGGGAAGATAAATAATTACTAAATGTATTTGTGGGAAAATAAATAATTACTAAATGTATTTGTGTGAAAATAAATAATTTTAAATGTATTTGTGCGAAAATAAATAATTACTAAATGAAGATGTGGGAAAATAAATAATTACTAAATGTATTTGTGGGAAAATAAGTAATTACTAAATGTATTTGTGGGAAGATAAATAATTATTAGATGTATTTGTGGGAAGATAAATAATTACTAAATGTATTTATGAGAAAATAAAGACGACCAAAAATAATTCTCGGTTTTTGATAATGTCAGAAGTGGATCATATTACCGCTCCCTAGAAGTACTGTACCCTAGACGATCGCCTCGTACATCTTATTTAGACAGAGTTACAATTCAAATTGTCTTACCGCGAAACACATTGTTTTTATCAAGGACGTTTATCAAAACGTGACGGCGCCATCTGTGAGCCTCTAGCGGAACCAATTACAACGTTTACTCGCTTATTTCCAATCAGAAACATAGTTATGATTTTTATTTCATCTATTTATTAGATTAAAAAGGACTAGAGTTTTTATTATTTAACTCGCGTATTTTATTTAACACGTTAAAAAAACTATCTTGACAGCTAGTTATGCGGATTATAGCAGCAGACGGTAAAAAGGGTTCTTCGAGTGATTAATAGGTGGCGCCACCCGTATTTCATAAAGCCTCATGTAAATTACAAAAAGTGTATCGCGAAACGTAGATCTCGAGATCCCACGTTGTGACTTTATGTTTAAAACATGTATTCTATCTCATTGCAACGCATTCCAGATATAGCATACACGTTTACTATGACTTGCCAACTGCGAACGCGGTGACAGACGTACAATACCACTCCGTGACGTCATCGTCACTTGGAGAGGTATCAATCAGGGCCCGAGTAGTTTAGCAACGGAATGACTCGAAAGCGTTTGATGCTCCCTTTAGTGGTAGACATCGGGGCGTGATTAACTTTGCGGATATCCTACCTGTGTGTGATCGAGCTGCCAGAGCAGGTGCGAAGAAATTTCAAAACAAACACTAGAGGGAAATACCTAGACAAAGCGATGAGGCCGACAAAAGATGTAAGATCGTCATTAGCTACATCGAATTTCGTGATTACCAACAGAATCCCGGCTAATCTATCATGTTAAACCCCGGGCTAACACGATTACACATTTAATTTCACACTTTTATCCAGACGATTTTATTTGTCGATAAAAAACTCCTGTTTTTTCTGAAACAAAAGAATAAGGCGAGTGACAAGCTAGTCTAAGATCCAATGAACGACTAATAAGAAACATTAACAATCAAATAAAGATAACATAGGTAAATGTAATTACTTATTTTCCAACAAGTACGTTTAGTGATTATTAATTTTACCACAAATACATTTAGTAATTATTTATTTTCCCACAAATATATTTAGTAATTATTTATTTTCCCACAAATACATTTAGTAATTATATATTTTCCCACAAATACATTTAGTAATTAATTATTTTCCCACAAATACATTTAGTAATAATTTATTTTCCATTAATTTTCTAGAATACATCAATAAATATGTAATAATTTATATATCTCGTTAACAAATTCATACGCGTATATTCGATTTAAGAGTCATCGCGGTTTTACAAAAATATTAGTAATTCCAAAATTCTAAGTAATTTTTGTAGTATATACTATTAACTTTGGATTCCCTAATTGGACCGCACTATCACTAGGTCATGCTAATTTTTTTAAATTTTGAAAAAGACTGCTTTCATTCGCCGACAGAAGAATTTGTGTACGGCTACAATTATTGTAAGAACTATTTTGTTTCACTTAGAACTTTGGTCAGTTGAGTATTTGTGTAAGATCGCGTTAGCTATTTACACGCCATTATAGTTACGCTAGCTTATGGTCATTTCCAAGTGTCACTTATTTAAATAAACTTGGTTTCATCCGCAAACGACAATAAATGAAGTAGGCCCTAGCTTAGTATCACCAAAAGTGGATGAGGGGAAAATTTGAAAGTGGCCAGAAGCCGCCAGGCATCAGTTTCGCCATGATTGGCCGTTCAATCGGCTTAGCTATATTAGGCTTATTCACTCCCTAAAAGTAGGCTTTGTGCTAGTTCGCGGTTACCGTCGTCCGCTATTGTGTATGCTAAATTGAATTCGGTCGAATGCGCCCTCGCTCCATGTTTTGCCATTATCCTAAAGAGTATCTGAAACGCGTCTGCAATGATCGTGAAAAGTATCTGAAACGCGCCTGCAATGATCCTAAAAAGTATCTGAAACGCGCCTGCAATTTTCCTACAAAGTATATGAAACGCTCCTGCAATTATCCTGAAAAGTATCTGAAACGCACCTGCAATTTTCCTACAAAGTATCTGAAACGCGCCTGTAATTATCCTACAAAGTATCTGAAATGCGCCTCCAATGATCCTAAAAATTATCTGAAAAGCACCTGCCCTTATCCTAAAAAGTATCTGAAACGCACCTGCAATGATCTTAAAAAGTATCTGAAAAGCACCTGCAATTATTGTACAAATTAAAGTATCTGAAACGCGCCTGTAATGGTCCTTAAAAGTATCCGAAACGCGCCAGTAATGATCCTGAAAAGAATCTGAAACGCACCTGAAATTTTCCTACAAAGTATATGTTGTAAATTAGAGATAATACCGGTTGTTTTTTATCTATATCCAGATTCTATTTTTTATACTTGTGTTTTTTTATGCATCGCGGTCATTCTTGTAATCTTTATTTTTTATCGCGATGCCTTAACTATATAACCGGATAACATTCCGATAACGTTAGTCAGTTCACAGTTGATCAGTTCCCAGTTATCTGTTCTCAGATATCAGTTGTCAGTAGCGTTCCCGGAAATTAACTTAAATGTTTCAATTAAATTAATAAAGAGTTTATAACCAGTTAAACCCAGAGTCGTTCTTGCGTCAAACAACAACAGGTTATGGGCCCAGCACGCTTCCACTGCGCAGAGGTTTAGAAGTCATACGAAGAAGATTATCCTTTAAGGTGCATAGTCAAACGGAGAATGGCCGGAAATCACCTGGGACGAATCGAGACGTTAACGAAAGATAATTATGATACCTGGAAAATGCAAGTGGAAGCCCTGCTTCAAAAGAACGACCTCTGGGAGTACGTAGATGGAAATTCAACAAGGCCAACTCTGGTACGGGGAACGGAAGGCAACGCCCAGGCGGTCGCTACCTGGGACAGTAATGATCGAAAAGCAAGAGCGGACCTAATCTCGTCGATCAGTCCGTCGGAGTTGAAGCAAGTAAAGAATTGCAAGACCTCACGGGAACTATGGCAGAAGCTCGAATCCATCTACCAGTCCAGTGGACATGCCCGGAAAGCCACGCTGCTGAAGAAATTGACCCTCAAGAAAATGAAGGAGGGAGAAGATGTCGGGGATCATGACCGATAATTTTTCGATGCAGTAGACAAGTTGGCTGACATGGGAGTAGCTGTAAACAACGACCTACTGGCCATTATGTTGTTATACAGTCTACCAGAATCGTACGAGAACTTCCGGTGCGCAATAGAGTCCAGGGATACGTTACCTGATCCAGAAGCCTTAAAAATAAAGATCCTGGAGGAATCGGACGCCAAGAACTCTAGGGAAGACGAACCCGTGCAGAATGCGATGATGGGCAGTAACCACTTTTCCCGGACAACTGCAGAAAGGGGTAGAGGAAGAGGTTCACGTGGACGAGGAAGCACGACCTTTAAGTACAAGTGTCATGGATGCAGGAAACCCGGCCACAAGTTAGCCGATTGCCCCGTCAGAAACAATGGTTCAGGCATAAGAACCAGAAAGAAAGAAAACGCCCATCATGTACTGGCAGAAAATTTGGCCGAGGAAGAATTCGCATTGCACCTGAAGGCTGATCAAGATTCCTGGTGCCTGGACAGCGGAGCCACCTCACATATGACATCTAACAGAGATTGCTTCAATAATTACGAAGAGACCACGAAATCTTTGAACCTGGCCACTGCTGAGTCAACGAAGATACGAGGTGTTGGCGAAGTAAAAATACCCGCAACGAATGGCAGCGACAATCGAATTCTTCGCCTGGAACGAGCCCTTCATGTCCCGGATTTAAGAACAAATCTCCTGTCCATTGCCAAGATGACAGACAAAGGACGTGAGGTCACATTCAAGAAGTCACAGGCCTGGATTAAAACGGCAACCGGGGAAGTGATTGCAGTTGCTGACAGAGTTGGAGACCTTTATTCCTGAGAAAGGCTGAAGAAACGGTCCATGCAGTGCAAGCGGAAATAAAGCCTAGAACTAGGAACTGGCATTTCCTACTCGGTCACTTGAAGGAGAGAAGTTTAAAGTAAATGGCCCGGAGGAATTTGGCTACGGGTCTCAACATTGAAAAAGATGGGAGCCTGGGAATCTGCCAAATCTGTATCAAAGGAAAGCAATCGAAGGAGCCGTTCCGGAAAACCGAAGATAGCCGAACCTCGCATGTCCTGGAAATAGTACACTCTGACGTATGCGGGCCGATGAGAGTAACGTCGACGAGCGGAGCCAAGTACATCGTCGTTTTCACTGATGATTATCCCCGGTGGAGTGAAGTCAGCTTTTTAAAACACAAGAGCGAAGTGTTGAAAGCCTTCAAAGAATTCAAGCATCGAGCTTTAAGTGTTCACTGAGTCTGGTGCCATGTACGCCAGTTCTAGTCTACTAGAGACTTAAAGGGTCATTAGTTGCGCACTTATGTTCATAACCCTTTCTTTTTTTATTCGTCTGGAGCAGGAAGGAGGGGCTTTTTTTCTATTTTGATAATTTATAGACTTATTTTATGAAAAAAAAACTCTCTCTCCCAGCCAGCTCCCTTAGCTGTGGTATGGAATTTAAAGCAATGTGTTTAAATGGCATAAGCCATCATCTTTCAAAGATGGGGTTGGTTTCTTTCATTCTTAGCAATTTGGTACTCTTCATTTTCTCCAAAAAAAAGCTTAAAATCTTTATTGCACGTACTAGGCCTACTTCTTTCGTTCGCATGTGTATTTTAAAGCTCTACGAATTTAGCTAAAAATGGAAAGAACCCTTTATTCTTTATACCATTTAGTTTATCTTTTAAAAGTAAAGAGTTCTTGAAATAATATGCCTGATTTTTACGTGCTTAAGAAGCGAATTTTCAATTTTCTTCAGTATTTTCAAGGAAATTTAGATTTGGAAACATCTGAATCATCTAAAAGCATGTTATTGTTCAAGTCTGAACGTTCGACACATCGCACATTAACGAATCGCGTGACAGTTAATTTTGCAGTCCATCTAGTCCTGTTTAGTCTGTACTACGCCTTGGACAGCGCCTCATCAGGCGTCTTCGCTTTACCTCGAATCTGACCTAACTCACTCACTTCATGAAAAGATCCAGTTTGTAACCAGTGACAAACTTACGGAAGGAACATATCTTATGAACCTATGGTACCACGTACTGAGAAGTGTTGTTAATATTTTCTTAATTGAACTTCGTTTAACTTCAAATTAGTGATTTCAGATAGTATTTTAGTGGCTTGGTTTAATTTTAAAAATTGAAACACTTATCAGTGAATATTTTGCGTCAAACAAAATTTCATATATAGACTTAATTTATGTCTATTAAGTTGATCGGATTTCCATTGATTAAAACCATATCAATCCCCATATATACGAACAGGTAATGATTTTAATTTTATTTTGGATTAATTGACGATCCTCGAAGTTACGGAGGTCGAAATAAATAAATTAATATGACTAGAAATCTTTCATTTAATGAAAATTAAAGTGGATTAATGATGCCTACTTTGTTGTTATCTAACGCCCTTTAAATTCAACGAGGCGCCCTGTATTTCGTAGCATCTGTTTGGGGCCCCATTGCGGATAAATAGTGGGAAAGTTCATTAGTTTGGCTCTTGTTTCTACGGCGACAATCAGTAAAAATGGGCCCCACGTTCGTTCATTGAAAAACCAGAAGCGGTGGGTTCGTTCAGCGGACGTTGGGTTTTATGAGAGCAGCAGATTGCTAGTTTCTTGACTCTTCCAACGGATTTTCCCAAAGAAACACGCGGAAACACTTTGCCTACCGGTTGATAATTAAGCAACTAAATTAATCTTCATTAAAACATTAACTGTAGTGCACTGACAGCGTTCTTAGTAGCTGTCACAGATGCATGATAAGAAGTTGTCCCTCCATTGCCAGTCCTGAAGGGATCATTCAAAGTTCTGATTTGAAATTTAAATAACTAGAGGTTAGTTACTACCGGAAACTCGAGATTTCCGTGGAGTGTAGGACACTTATATATGCTTGCAATAACTTTAGTTTCAACTTTAAGTATAGCGTGTACAATGATTACGTCGAGTGACTGTCGCCTTGTGAAATGATGATTAAGACAGGTTAAAATTCATATCCAGGAAGTCTCAAGCTTTAATTTGAGTACAAACATGGCTTACTAACTCAAAATAGTTTAGTAGAAAACTTGATTTAAATTCTTGGTGGCCATCTTGGGAAATGGCGGCCAAATAATTTACCAAACCATTCAGGCATAACTTTGGATTGTAAATAGCGGGTTGTAAGTACTCAAATGAAAGCTTATATTAAGGCGAATGCGATGGTACCTTAATTTTAAGGTAAACAACCTATAATTTAACGGAAATACCTCCAAATATGCCTTAGTCGTTATCAAACCAATAATAGGCAAAACTTTTCAAGCAACTGTTAATAAGCTACACCCTGTATAAATTTAACCTTTCCACCCCTGAAAACCGATGGCGCAGCGGTAGCCGTAGCTGGCATTGTGACTATACTATCACGAAAGAAGCCATTTGCTCAAGTAATCTTTTGAAAGAAAAAAACTTACGCATTCACAATGATGCCACGCCACGGTCTACGTAAAAAGGGGAGATTTTTTTCCAACAATGATTGCGCTATATTTAGGCCTAAAAGGGGCGTGTAACGTTTACAAAACGTGTTTTTCACGTATTTGATGGTTTCTTTTTCAAGGCCAATGTCAAACTTCCGATTATATATATATTGTTTGGCCTCCTGAGCTAAGCGTCGACCTACCTTAGGGCCTAGGCTTACCGAAAAAAAATAGAATATTAACATACGTTGCGCTAAAACGGCTAAAGCTCGACTTTTGAGCGTATCTTTTTTTACAGAAATAGATTAACCGAAAGACAGGGTGTTGATAAGTTGGGTTTTATTCGAATTTGTCTAAAAGTTAGTTGAAAATAGGTAAAAAATTGGAAATACAGGGTGTATCTGAAATGGACGTAGGAGCGGAAGTATTTGGGTTCCTGGGGCCAATATAAGGCGAAACTGTTCTATGACATTTTGTCGTACGCCAAGCCATTTGGAAGTTACTTGAACCTAACACTTGCTAGTTTGCATAAATCACAGCATGTTGACTTTGTCTAAAACAGTAGGAATTAAGTTCAAGATAGGATGATTATTGCAAATTAGTGGTTTCCAGCTAAAACAAAAAAAAGCCTCATAGCCATAGAGTAAATTTTTAAGGAGTAGAAAGTTGTACAGTTGGTGAATCTTAACGAATATCATTGTAAAACAACATGTTACGATTAGTTTGTTGAAACAACTGACCGATACTAACGGGAAACTAACAGCGATAACTAGCCGAAACTAATAAGGAACACCGACATTTTGCATCATTCTTCAAACAATCGAAAGGTTGTAAAAGCGTTCATTTTGGTTTGTGTACATGACTACATATCCGGCGACGTCTTGTTTCCATTAAATTAGTAAATTATTTTTTACATGCTTTACAACACTTTGAACCGTTAAAAGAAGTAGCTTTTTACCGTTTTTAATGGCAATTTTCATAGAATAATTCTAAGGAGTAAGAATGTACATTTTCTTATGGGTACATTACATTGCATCTCGCATTGCACGTATGTCTCCTGTCGTTCTCAACGCTGGCGGATTGCTACCAGTTAGTAAACGTCATAAGTCTAAAGTTTTAGGGTGGTCTGCAAATTTACTAAGGTTTATTCGTTTATTAATTTATTTGCGAAGTTTTTTCTTAGTTATAAGTTAACCCTCCACTTTTGGTTTTTTCTCAAATTATCTTTAGTTTTATTTGCGGTCATCCGTTCGGTTCCGAGGTGAAGAACGAAAATTTCTTCTTAAAATGTTTTCTCTCCTATTACCTATGCTAATACTTTTGGTGGTACCTCGTAATCAGTGTAGGCCAATCACGAGCCTTTCAACCCTTTCTTGAACAAGTTAGTAGTGTGTGACCTTGAGAAGGAATGCTAGGTTTTATGAAGCCCACTCCTAAGTACGCTATTCAACATAGCGTTACGGGTGAGGCACCAAGAAAAATGCCATTACTCCCTCACTGTAATTTTTTGGAGAAAGGAATGTTCCCTTTTTTGGTCACTTTGAACCATAAAAAGTTTTAATTCATTTTCAACATTTAGGTTTCTACAGTATTTGTTGATTTTTATAAGGGTTTAATTCATTTTCAACATTTAGGTTTCATCATTATTTGTTGATTTTTATAAGGGTTAATTTTTGCAAATTATGCATTTTACTGCTCAGTTTTAACAGGCGTTGCCCAACATCCCATCCCAAACATTCGCCCACTAACATTTATTCACGAATACCGATTTCGATAAGTTGCAACATTAACCTAATCTTTAAACTAAATGCAACCTTTCGATTGTTTGAAGAATGAAGTAAAATGTCGGTGTTCCTTATTAGTTTGCGCTACTTTTCGCTGTCAGTTTACCGTTAGTATCGGTCAGTAGTTTCAACACACTAAATCGTAACATGTTGTTTTACATTGATGTTCCTTTATGAGTCACCAACTGTACAACTTTCTACTCCTTAAAAATTTACGATAAACTCTATGGCTATGAGGCTTTTTTTCTTTTAGCTGGCAACCACTAATTTGAAATAATCATCATTCTTGAACTTAATTCCTACTGTTTTAGACGATGTCAACATGCTGTGATTTATGCAAACTAGCAAGTGTTAGGTTCAAGTAACTTCCAAATGGCTTGGCGTACGACAAAATGTCATAGAACAGTTTCGTCTTATATTGGCCCCAGGAACCCAAATACTTCCGCTCCTACGTCCATTTCAGATACACCCTGTATACTCGTGACCTTGAAATTTATGGGTCGTGTACTCGTGTTATTGCTTAAAAGACATTTTATTGAAGGGTGTCATCAACTTTAGCCTTGAAAAAAACCACTATATTGGTTAGATATATATTTGAAGTTATTTAAAATAGGGGTTGAAAGTAGAGGAAAATTAGGTGTATAATAAGTAATACGCGTATGACCTTGAAATAATAATGTTCATCTATGCATGCCCCTGATCACGTGGCATCTAATTATGGGTTTCCCATCAACGTTTATCTGGGAAGAAACAATATGTTCAAAACTTCTTCGTTATTTAATTCTTGCGATTTTATAAAAAGCGTTTAGAAAAAAATGTTTCCGGAATTTTTTACCCGTTCAACAGGAAACCAGCTTTTGGTGTTGTTTTTGGTCTACAAGATTTTAGGTCAAATTTATTTAAAAAAATTTAAAAAATGATCTTTGCACTTTAAGGCCTACAGTCAATGACATTTGGGTTTTAATCTCTAGTAAATCAGTTCGTTAATGCCTTCGACTGAGCTGGTCAGTTTGTCGTTTTAAATATTATTTAGTTGAGTTCTTAAGTTAAATTAAATTTAAATTAGCTTATATTAAATAAAATGACTAAGTTTCGATGTCAGAATTTAATTATTTTCTTATTAATTTACTCGCGTTTCTTAGTAACGGCTGAAACCAACGATACGCCAATTGTTTTAAATTAAGGTAAGATTCAAATTAATTGATTTTTAAATAATTATTAATTATACTATATCTTTTTTTACTTTATCCTATATTTATACATATTGTATTTAAGCTTAGCTGTAGGATGAATTTAACATGAAACTTAAACGAAATTAAAAAAGACATTTTTATCTTAAAAGGATTTAATGTTTCGTTTTAGGCATTTGAAAGCATTATGTTTAAATTACTTATTGTCAGTTTTTTGGGTTTAAGTTAAGAAAGCTTAATGGGGTTCGACACATATCTACTCCAGGGAATGGGGATTTTTAAATTTTAATAAAATTCAGTTTACAGAATGCCTTTTATCTTTCATTTATTTTTAAAAGGGCCAAGTTTAATTTTTAGTTTACATTATAAAGTGTTTTGTAATGTATTTTCCTGTAGCTATTTGGATCTTATTTATTTAGCAAATGCATATAGAGAATAATAGGAAGTGGGAAAGTAAGAAGATCGATGACGTTTTGCTAATCTTTTGGGCCACCATTTTAAAATATGGCTGCGTGAACCAGTGTGTTTAATTACAATGTAATAGGTTGAAACTTACCGAAGTTATTCCGTTAAGATGGCTGCCGATAAGAAAAATATTTAGCTAATACGAACCTGCGACTTAAAATTAACGTCCCAGCAAAAGTAGTTTTTTTAGGGTTAAGGTTTTGTGTTGATGAGTCTACGAATTTAAAAAAAATAATTTGATATTTAACAAAAACTTATCAAATTTTATGAAAACTTTAATTTTTTTTAAAAATTTTACAAACTATATAATCCATAGTATAAAAAGTAATTAAAACAATTTTTTTTAATTTTCTTTAATAATAAAAAAAGTCACCGATACAAGTTTCAAATTTAAATTTTAAAACTAACAAATGTTTTAACTTTTAAAATTTTATACAGATGGTATTACGGAAGTCAAACTACGACTGGACACGGTAACTGACGACGTTTTCAAGATCATGAATAAAGCATTTGTGCTCGTAGAAGAGGGTCAAAGGTCAAGAAGATCACAGACTATGCTTAGCCCTGGTTTTGCTTCTCAAGAAACTGGTAAGTCTGAATTTTTTTATTCATTTTTAACAAGATGGCCCCGGCCATATTATGCTTTGCGCGCCCTCTATTGGCTAGAACTGGTATGATTCCAGCAAATACTTTTGGCGGTATTCTCTTTTTCTATATCAAATATCCTTTCGATTATGAACAAAATCAATTTAGTATGACTTTGGTTTAATATAAACATCGCTGATTAGTTTGACCTTAAAATAAATTCTTTAACAAAAACAATTACGGTTGTTTTTATATTATACAAACTTTTTTTGAAATAGTATTCACAATAAAATCTTTCTAGTGCGGTTTGATAAACTTAATGATAGTTTCGACAAAGCACTTTCAACGGTTATTTTCAGTTAAATTTTTTTATAAACAAACATGATAATTTGTAGATTAAATTATAAGCATTAGTATTCGCAACAAAATCGTTCTATTAACGTCTGTTTACTCAAATAACCCATAATAATAAATTGTACCAGGCAGTTTGTAAGGTTCTTTTCACATGCAATTTTTGACAAACCAAAATTATTATTTGAAGTTTAAATTTGGCTGTAAGCGTTCTTAATAATTTATTTAATTATCTGTTGATAAATAATTTCCAATGCCAAAATTGTAAATTCACTATTCAAACCACAATATATTTAGGTCTAATGGTTCAAATGTAATGAAACTTTAATAAGAGATGTGCTAAAATCAATTATATCTAAAAATGGTTAAAAACTTCAAATTAATTAGCTTTGTCAAAACAATATATTTAGTACTTCCAGGCCCTTTCCAAGATTAAACATATCGCTTACACATGGCACTAAAAATCCTGTAACTAAACCAAATTACAGGCCATAAAGCTTACAACACTCCTAAATGGGAAAGTTCAGAAGAGCCCTTGTGTTTCTACCAAGTAAACGTTACTATGTAAACGCAATTTTAGTTCAAAACTGTATTTATTGGAAACATTACATATTTTGAAAAACAATGAAGAGTAGAAAAATCATGATTAAGAAACTAACTGAAAGGGTGGGGGAAAAGTATCACAATATCAGTTACTGTTGATAAAAAAACCAGGATTTACTTGAGATATAGTTTTAAATTATACTTAGTTGTCAAGGAGGTCCAAGAAGAAAAAAGCTTCCTCGCAGCGGTACTCACTGATCAGGTACCGTTTCGCGAGACCTGCCCCTCTGCACGTTTACAAATCTAAGAATATTGGTTCAAGAGGTCTTGGTTTTGTAATCTATTACTCTCTAAAGGGCCTGTTTTGGACAAGGACGGGGATGGGTTTTTTTCTTGGAAAATGGTTGTAAGTACTGAATCGTGGATTGAATACTGAATTTACAATTTTTTCATTAAAAATTCATTTTAATTAAAATATTTATCCTATTTAATATAATATAATATAATAGATTTTAACACACCTCAGGGTAAAATTTCAGGTCATTTGGATCAGTAGATCCGAAGATATCATCAGTTGGCCTTGGAAAATAATTTTTACACAAAAAAGCTTTAATCTTTCTTAGTATAATAAAACACATTGAAACACACGTCTCACTACAATTTAAGGTCATTTGGATCAATAGGACAAAGGAAGGATCTGGCAAAAAACCTACCTCCTCCCATAAAACTTAATGTTAATTTTCGGTTCCTTCGAATTTTCTTCATAAGTCGCGCTTTGAACTGGGGGAGTAGTTATAAGGAAAAATGGGGGTGGACTACTCTGAGAGTCGGAATGAAGGCTGGTTATCTAAGTCAGATCTAGGCTCTATTTAGCGCCATCATGTTGGCCTAATTTTAATACATATGCCAAAGTAATTTTAACCGTTTTGCTCATACATAAAATTTCCAATTAAAAAACTACATTTAATAGATAGTTAACAATGAATAATTATTTCTTCCAAATTGTTGCTAAAATAGTAGTGTACGTAGATGACGCTACAATAGGGAAACGCCGGTAGGCTGCGTAGGCATAGAAAAGCGTCTGCAATCCGCAAGGAAGTGAGTTCGAAGATAGTTTGTGCAAATTTTGAAATTTGGTTCATATCCGTTGCGTTTACGAATGGGATGATGATATTGATATTGTTTCTTGATGTCTAGATAATTGTTTTCCTTCTGGTGAGAGAAACCAGTACATTTATTTTTGAACTCATTACTTAATGTGAAGTTGTAGTATTAGGTTTTTAATTATCATGATAACAATGCTTATTTTGATTACGTTTATAAAAATAATATTGAACTTTTTTTCTTAAAGTTAGTGATCATAAGTGATTACTCTTATTAGTTAAAATTAAGAGTTTATTAAATAAATTATCATTAACGTTTATAGGTAAATTTAAACTTGAAACGATATTTTGTCTTTGGCAAATATGTAACTGAAAAGAACCCAATTAAGAGTTAATTAAATAAATTATCATTATCGTTTTTAGGCAAATTTAAACTTGAAAAGATAATTTTTCTTTGTCAAAATTTGTTACTGAAAAGTAAAAAGAACCTTAGAAAGTGTTTGTGCTTCGGAAAACTTATTATTAGGCTTATTTGAGTAATCAAACGTTAATAGAAAGATTTTATTGCGAATGCCAATACCTAAAATTAAACATCAAATTATAATTTTTGTTTGTGCAAAATTGTAAAGCTTAAAGAGAAAGTTTTGAGACTTTAGCTTATCTAATCCCAAAACCTAAATTCCCAAATTAAATGTACATGTATAGTTAACCTCAAAAACGTGTCTGTCTAGAAGCACTTGCAAGTTAATTTATTTAACTTACAATATAAATATATATTTATTTAATTCGAAGACTTACAGAGATGGCAATATCATAAACTTGCTTAGTTACAGAGGTTTCCCTGATACACTCTCCAGACTACGGTATTAATTTCTTTTGGTTTACAAATCAAATATCTCTTACTTTAAAAATGTGTTTAGTTTTCATTATATTTCAGACTTTCCGACGAGTACAAACAAAAATACACGGAACACGTAAGACACTAAACCCAAAAGACGACGACTACTTACAATGAATAGATACAAAGATCTTTAAGTATTAATTTTTGATTAGGAAAATATTAAAATAATTTAAAATACATTACTATTTTCTTGATTTGCTCTTGAAAGGCTATGATTTGATTTTCACACTGGGCTAATTTTGCATCAGATTCTTGTTTAGACGTCAGCGCCTCTTCCAGCTTCCTATGGAGCTCTTGGGAATTAAACTGTTCTTCCTGACGAGACTTTTCAACTATAGCTTCTAAAAATATATAAATATATCTCTTAAGTCATTAAAATTTAACTTTTAATGAATGAAACTCCACTCAGATGATCCAATCTCAATTGACTTCTACAAGAAGCTTCCTACCTGTTATGGGTTCAACACCAATCTGAAAACGTTTTGTGTGACGTAAATCAGGATCACATCCACTTTTATGAAGAACAATTTTTGAAACGCATTCTTCTATTTTAACGTTTTTAATGTATTTTATTGTAAATAATTCTTTATTAATATATTTTAATGTAAATAATTGCTTATTTGTCCATTTTATCATTATTTTATTGTAAATAATTGTTCATAAATATATTTTATCAATAATTTAATGTAAATTATTGTTTATTAAAATATTTTATCAATAATTTAATGTAAATTATTGTTTATTAAAATATTTTATCAATAATTTAATGTAAATTATTGTTTATTAAAATATTTTATCAATAATTTAATGTAAATTATTGTTTATTAAAATATTTTATCAATAATTTAATGTAAATTATTGTTTATTAAAATATTTTATTAATAATTTAATGTAAATTATTGTTTATTAAAATATTTTATTAATAATTAATCAACTTATTTCGTTTAATTTTGATTTAAATTTTCTTCCCAAAAAGACAAAACAATAGAATGTGACTGATAGTGCTTGAAATTATGAACTGTTTCTTATTTTATGACATCTGATTGCGATATCTTTCCCGCAAAATCGTCAACAGTTCATTGAACGTCGTATTTACTTTTAGATATTAATTCTGATGAAATAAGGTGATAATTTCCATCCGACCTAGCGCTATCTGAACGATTTCTAATTACCTCTCCGAGTGACGTATGTCACGGAGAGGTTCTGGAACGGCCGTATCTGTCTGCTTGTGTGTGTCTGTCTGTCCGTTGTTACACCCACGTGACCGCGTTCGCAGTTTTCGTATCGAAGCAAAAGTGTTCCCAATTTCCGGACCGCATTGACAGTTCACAGAAATTTGGAAAATTGTATTTCTCTCCGTTTATAATTGAACTCTCACACCACCATGTTTGGTCTTCGTCCATCCCATATGAGCACCAGTCTGGTACTTTTCTGGTCTTCTTTTCTGGTCTTCTATTCTTTGTCAATCCCACATTGACACCAGTCTGGTACTTTTCTGGCTTCCACCACCACCATCTTCTATTCTTTGTCAATCCCACATTGACACCAGTCCGCACTTACACTGGCTTCTAACACCACCATCCACTGGTCTTCCGTCTATTCCACATAGACACCAATCTGTATCATTGGCTTCTACTCCATTATCATCGTTTGGTTTTAGGATATACGCGGCGATCAGCTAGGGTTACGAGAAACGTCTAGCCTCCCTAAGGTGGGATCGCCACCAAAGGTTTTCGCAATTGCGCTTTTTCCTTACTATTATGATGGAAACGAATCGTATATATACCCCAAAGTTTGAAGAAAGCGGGCAAGAGGGGTACCCTTCACTTTAAACGTCAATATTAGCAAAGTTTGAGATGATAAAAGGTATAACTTTATTTTAAACGATTTAACTATTATTAATGTTAATTATTGAAGATTAAAATAATTAAAAAATAATTTTATTTATTTTAATATTTAAGAAGTCTCTTTTCTCAATTCAAAATTAATACGGAAAGAGTTAAAAAGCAGTCTATTTTTTTGTCTGTGTGTGTTATCACACTAGTGCGCCGAGTTAGCAGTTCGCTTTGTTTTGATGTGTTAAGAAATCCTACAGAACCTTAATATTCACTTTTTCCATAATATAAAGTGAATATGTGGAAATCGTTTTCGTAATTACGATGCATTTAGTACTTTTGTAGCTTTAAAGCTCTGTTTCATTTTGATATTTCAAGGATGTTTTTAAAATATTATTATTTGAAAAGGCTGTTTGTATACTACTTAAGCTATACTACAACTGTATATAGAATAATCCTTGGTTTAGTGATTTCATGAAGAAAACTAAGACCTACACTCCGTCGGGTATATCAAGTATTATCCGCAATAGGCTTAGTGAAACAAAGAGTAAATAATTGAGGCCTGAGGTGAAGCAAACTTTGGGCTTTGATTTTCGTGTCTGAAATGAAGAGACATCAACGGTTCAGAGTGAGCCGAAAGTTAAATACACTCTTAAATAATCAGGTTAAGATTTTATAATAGAAGAAAAGATCGTGGTGGCAATTAGAATAGTAAAAGGGCTAATGGTAAACGGGTAGTAGCTACAGACTTTTTATTCTCTTTATGATGCGCATTGACTATTAGTGCGTCTAGCTACAATTTAGCTTTGGTGTTATTTAACGTTAACATTCATGTTGGCAAACTAAGAATATTGTTGAGGTGAGACGAGACGACAGTGTTTACACTGCAAACCAGTTGTGAATGTAGCTATCAGTATATACGGTAAACAGCTGAAGCGTAGACTTCATTTCCTGTTCTTTTCCCCATTGACTGATTTCCATGTGTCCAAGATTTATCCATATTGGATGTAAAATGTCGTCTGCTTTACTGTATATTCACTATGCTTGGAATACTGCTTCAATATTTCGTAAATTTTACTTCAAAAAAGAGAAATAATTCCATATCTAGGTAAATAAGTTAGTAGTAGTAGACCTCTTGACTCGGAGAGGTAATATTTTGGTTTCCCAACTTGTCTTATATCTGTTCAGATGTCTTTATAATAATTTTACAGATATCCGTGTTACAGAGATTCATGTAATTTTAGAAGCAGGAATAGAGAACAGGGTACTTTTTGCGCGCGTCAAAGTCCACGACACCCTTCCTCGAGACGGGGGGGTATGAAAGAAGAGGCGGGTCATAGCGACAGAGGTAAAAAGCAACGACGTATTTTTGGCCGTCTCCGTCAGCACCAACATCAAAACGTAGTTTAAGTGAGTCAATTAGATAACTTAAAATTTTCGTTACGAGTTGAAGGGATTGTATCTATACTGTGCAATGAGTCGGACTGAAGTTTAGACTAACCGTTCTCCATTCCTGTTAATAAAATTACATGGATCCCTGGTCAAGACTAGTCACTGTGTTTTGATAAATCATAGACACCCTCTCGCACGATAAGTTCTTTCTATCTTTATTAAATAGGTGGAACAAATTACAATCGCAACCAGTGTTGTTATTTTGAATAAATTGGTGGCACAAAATAATTGCTTCTTCTAGGAACAACTTTTACCTCGTACCTAGTGATGTGAAATTAATGTATATTTTAGAAACGGTAATATACCTGGTAAATTACTGATTCAAATTTTGGGAAAACCAAAGTTATAGTTCAGTCACTAAATTTGGTAGCCCAAAGTCGAGATGTTACTTAATACTTTGGGCAACTTTTAGCAACTAGTTATGCAGGCAACGAGGCTAACTCTAACCTCATCCACATTGATTGATCACATATACACGAAATA
This sequence comes from Phalangium opilio, assembly GCA_019434445.1. Taxonomy (NCBI): domain Eukaryota; kingdom Metazoa; phylum Arthropoda; class Arachnida; order Opiliones; family Phalangiidae; genus Phalangium; species Phalangium opilio. The sequence continues at coordinate 40,856 of JAEQBA010000952.1, read as the reverse complement.
CCCGCATCACATCCTTGAAACCAAAGTTGTACAATGCGGTGTATCAGATCACGACATAACCTGGGTCGTTTGGAAACAGACCTGTCCAAAATCCCTAAAGTTCTAAAAGATGTACGAAACTTGAAAGCAATGGATACTGACAAGTTCACGGCTGAATTACTATCTCTCCTTACTTTGTCAACGGGGACATATTGCTCCCCTGAAGATGCTGTCCATTATCTGCAGACTACAATAGTGACCACACTTAATATGCTCCGCTAAGGACTAAATTTGTCCCAGTAAAGAAAGCTCCTTGGATGACTCCCCAAATCAAATCTGAAATGCACCTCCGCGATACTTCTAAGACGAAAAGTCGCAACCCCAACTGTCACGATCGCTACACTGCCCTATATCGGAGGCAGCGGAACGTTGTAAACCGAATGATCAGAGATCGTAAAACTAATTACCTTAAGACCAGATTCAAAGAACCTGATAGTGCCTCCACCATGTGGAAAACCCTAAAACCATACTTAACACTAAAAGCAAGAAAGACAATCTCACGCCTAGGCTGTCAACACTGCTCCCTCGTTGATCCAGATGAAATTGTCAACGCACTGAACGATTATTACATAAATATAATTGACAGTCCTCAAGATGGCTCAACAAGTAGTTTGCATACCTTTCACCGAGTGTCAGAGGCTAAGGTATTTACAGCCCTTAAACGTATCAAGCCTAATAAAACCACAGGAATAGATGACTTAGCCCCTGTCCTATTAAAGGCTCTGGCAGCGATATTAGCAGATTGACTCACAAGAATAATTAACCTGTCTTTTGAGCTAGGATCGTTCCCTACAAAATGGAAAACTGCAGAAATAAACCCAGTTTATAAATCTGGAAGCCCTACCGAGCCTAAACTATCGTCCAATATCCACCCTACATACGTTCTCTATAATCACAGAGAAAATGGCTTATTAAGATATCTACACCTATCTTAAAAATCAAAACATACTCTACAAGCTCCAATTTGGCTTTAGGACATTTAATGTGCTAGAAACGATACTACAACACTTAAGTAGTGGCTATTTTTTTCTGCGCTTTCCTCGATTTTTCAAAGACGTTCGACACCGTTCAACATAATCTCTTACTGGCTGACTTACAGCGAGCTGGACTAGGTGGAATGTCTTAGCGTGGTTCCACTCATATTTGCAACGGAGGAAAGAAAACGTCTTCCACAACGGTCACACATCAAGAGAACTAAGAGTTAAGAACGGAGTCCCACAAGGAAACCTGTTGGGGCTTGTGCTCTTCAACGTATACACGTCAACAACTCCACGAATCTATACACCATACAACTGCAGTCGAGAATGCAGATGACACTGTAATCGAAAGGAAAAGGAGCAAACTTGCATCAACTCATTGAGACTGTCGAAGAGGATATCCTTCACCCAAACACTACATTAAAAACAAGGGGCCTTGTTATCAGCTTTGATAAAACTAAGTTTATGATTTTAGCTCCAATCATAATGTCATGTACGATGGAAAAATAATGAGAGTGCGCCGCTTTCAATATTAAGGGCTCTGGTTCGATGAACTATTAAAATGGGATGGGCATATAACTTATATATCGAAGAATATACATACAAGGCTCTGATTACTAAGACCTCTTCAACCTTACCTAGTCTAGACCAAGTCGCCTTGAGAACACTACTTAAGTGACTAACAATATGAGGATGTGTGAACCATTATTTTAAGCTAGAACAGCAGTATGAACGAATGCGAAAAAGAGGAAAACGGGACTCCGAAGTAGGAAAGGACATTGTTTTAGTTTCCGGATGGCTACACTTGGTTTTACTCCCAGAGGTTTGTAAACTCTGATCATAAAAATTTAAAAAATGTTTGATAACTCTTACCATTATACAATTACGGAAATTTGGTAAATTACCGAAAATTTACGGACGGTAAATTACCTACTCACATCTCTACTAATACCAAATAAATTGTTTGGGAAAATAAACAGAACTGTTTCCCGCAATACACAATTTGTCTGAATGTTTTTTAAGTATATGCGTTATGAATACATTTCAAGTGTTTAAATTCTTAATAGGTATTAATCCGAAACTACGGCCAATGCCACAGATATCTGTTTCAAATGTCTACAATCTCGTTTGTATCTCAGATATGATGTGATCCGAATTTGTACCAGGAAAAGCCATCTGATCTGAAGTGAAAATGGCTCTAAACTGTTTAACTGATAGCTGAATTCAACCAAAGATATTTGATCTGTTCGGATCACAAAGCAGATAACTGTTTTCGGTTTAAAGCACTAGTTTTGTGGGCGTAGTGTTTGGTTAAAACCTGTTCGTGTTGTAATATCTATGAAAACTTTTCGATTTCATTATTCAATTCTATCTCACTTTTAATTTTCTTGGGTTTTCCCCGGTTTTTTTCAGTTTCAAGCCCTATGTCTTGTGTATGTTCCATTTTTAACAATGTTCTTTCAAAAATTACAATCCGAGTCCATTCCAACTTGGCAGACGAAGGGGCAGACGACCTTTATTTGACCCGGATATAAATACAACGCCGTATGTCTCTTTAGGACTAAATTATCTTTCGGATCACAAAAGCTTACAATGCACTAGTCCCTTTTGCCAGCGTGCGTCCTATGATATTTTGCGCGCCTAAAATCCACCACCAGACTTCTTGGGAAGCTGTTCTGAAGCGTCATGCTAAAGTTAACTTCCCAAAAAGGGCAGATTCTCTTTACCCGCGGAACCAGGAGGCTCTATGAAAAAATGTTTCTCGCATTATAAACTTCATGATGTAGATAAAGTTATACTTTTTCTAATGTTAAGTTGAAGTTATTTTGTGCGCGACCGGCTTTAACCGTCCCCAAACTCCAAAGCTTCAAATTCCGCGCTACACAGTAGTAAAAAAATATTTTAGAACAGTTTAAGATAGAGGGGCTATTCACTCTAATTTTCTGTAAGCCTTTTTAGTACAGTACGATGTGGCTACTATTACTAGCCCATTCCATGGGTCGTCTTGATCTTCTTCTACACACCAGGTTAAACAATGTGGCAAAATATATTTGAGAATGCACGTTGACTGCAGTCGACAATAAAAGCGCATGGTCAGTTCTCACTGCGAAAAAAAATTAGGGTCCAACTGAAATTTACTAGAAATAATAGCAGCGAAAGTCAATACGTGAATAATTATCATACCCAATTACATCTCCGAGAAAAATACACCGATATCAATAGAATCGATGAAATTGAACATATTTTCGCATTAAGTTTGTACTGTTGAGAGCTTCGAGGAATTTGGGACCCAGTATTAAGATAAGTAATCAAGGTTGGAGCGCGTCCTCTATCATAAAATCGAAATTAAGTCAAAGGCAAAATAAAATTTAAATAATAATACAGTACATACATGTAATCATTTCCTCTAACCATAAGTTCAAAAGATGTGTTCCGTAAGTTTGCCACTGGTTACTGAGAGCTTGTTACGAACTGAAGTAGATGAAACGTCATGGATTCTCGTAAAGCGACGCCTGATGAGGCGTAGTGAAAGGTTTGGTACAGAGTAAATAGGAAGATGAACTGCAAAACCGAGTGTAGTCAATTCTCGCTTGTCGTTCCCGAACTAGCTCGAGCTGTAAGTCTCTAGCATTACGAAGCATAGGCAGTGTCATACTTCTGGAAAATATCTTATAAACTTACGCTCTAACCAAAAGCAACGCTTTGGTCATTTCTAAATAAACAGCGACCCTGTTTGAAATTATCCACGGAATGATAGGGAGGATATTGAGGAGAGTAAAAAGCTCTACGCAGAAAATGGGTAAATATTTTTGGGTGTGGCGCACTCTTGTAAGCCAAGCTTCTGGGCTTCCTCATTCTGGCGTTGGAGAAATTTTCCCACAAGTCTCGCAACCTCTTGTCCAATGTGCACCGCCGCCAAGAGAAAGGACGCGACTTTAAATATATTTCTCGTGGATTGAAATTAATTAAAAACAAAGAGATTTAGCAAGCTTGCTTACGGTTTATTTTTAATTACAGTTTGACATATTTAGAAACAACTTATTCTATTCCTAGCAACAAATATCCCAGATAATGTCCGCGCACAAAAAAAAATTAAAATGGATACTGGTCACAATATCACATTTATCAATTCGCGATATAAACTATTAATTAATATTAATAAGAGAGTCATAAGTTGAACCCAAACCAAAATAGACAAGGCCTTAGAACTAAACTGAACGTTTAAAATTAATGAGCAAAAACCTACGAATACCGACTTTATTTACAATTCAGAAGAGTCGGTAAACCGCAATTATACCCAATCAATATTTATAGATGGAATTCATATATTCTTTTTGCCGAAGAACGACCGCGAGTTAGGGGCTCAAATCTGGACCAGGACATGACCACTTACCAGAAGGAACACTAAGACAGTCACTTGAATGTCCCGTTGAACAGAAAACCGTCCATGGAATCGAATCTATTAGAAAACATGGACAAACAAGTAGAGGAATCCAGAGTGGATGGAGGTGGTGGTAATTGGAATCCTAATTAGTAATTACCCAATGAGAGACGTAATTAGAGAGAAGGCGATGGCGAAAGCAGATTCGATCCAGCCCAAAATGCCAGAACTTTTAATAGCAAACACAGTAGTTTCGTCGAGGCCAACGCCGGTTCGTACCGACAACCTCAACGACAACCACCAATATCGAACCATTCCTCTAGATACTCGAGCCCCCAATGGAGTAGCTACAACGATAACTTAGAAGCCGGATCGAGAGCTTCGTCTTTGGATACGCCAAATCAGAGAAAGAACACCGGTCTATCGGAGTAGTATAGACCCACACTTCGTACCTCCGTAGGAGTAGAATGTAGGTGTAGAATGTCAAGGTCACTGTCAATGACCTATGACGTAATTATGCCACGCCCCCTCCCACGCGCCCCCTGGCGGCAGCGTCCCCTCGCGGGAAACCCGCGCGCCCCCTGGCGGCTGCGCCCCCTCGCGGGAAAACACTGCACGGGAATCTGGCAGTCCTGTCTCTTCTACAACTGTATCTGTGACGTCATTGGCGGGAAAACACCTGTCAGTCTCTTCTACAACTGTATCTGTGACGTCATTGTTAAGAGACGAGAATGGATAGCTTTAAACGTACAGTCCCGGACAAAAGTTTCTGGACATTTTCATTTGGCTGCCATTTTGATCCTATTTGAGGTAGAGTAACAAAGTAGGACTTTTTAAATAGGTTTACTTCTCAAAATTATATTAAAATTGCAAATGACAGTGTGGCGCTAATAGGGCGTTAGCCATAGCGGAAATAGTAAAGCCCCCCGATAGTGACGTTACGAAATAATGCTTCAAATGGATCAACAATGCTATCGTTGCACACGTCTTGTCACGCAGATTCCAAAACTGTTTTCAAATTGTAAATCGGTTCAGAAAATCAAAAGTTATGACAAAAAATATGACGATCAAAACATTGGCAAATAAGCCTAACGATTATTTATTTTATCTATATCAACTTAGCTCAGTAGTAAAACATTACGATCAGAAAAACAAGATGTTCAAGCCATAGCATAGTTTTACTCTGAAATTATAGAAATGAGGTTTTAAGAATTACGTTCAGTAATGTGGCGATTTATTAGTTAATTGCCAGTAGGGTTTCGATTTTAAAAGGACAATAGGGTTCCATCTTAGAAATAACGGTTTTGGATGGCTCTTTGGAAAGTAGAAATTTTGGATTTGTTTGCAGGGTAGTGTTAAGTCTGTGAATTTGGAATAATATGCAAGTTGTGATTGCTAAAGTGGAAGGATTTTTGACATTAAAAATTTTGCAAATATTCTATAATGCGCGAAGTTTGCGTTTTGGGTTGAATTCTTCTGTGGCTTTTCTGTAGTAAATGTTTTAAGCTCTTAAAGAATAAAATATTTTGTGTAGCTTCTGGGTAGGTGGGTTTTCGATGATTAATGTTTTTGTGTCTTTTCGGTAAATAATGTTTGGGTGTCGTTTCGGTATAAAATTGTTCGGTTGAATTTTGTTAGGAAATGTTTTGAGTGCTTGGAGAATAAATATCGTGGCAGAACTCCAGTTTGCAGAATAGGTGAGGTGTCTACCATGGAAATATAGCGAAGAATCGGGAATGAAGATTCACGATGACCTGAATTAGAGAAGAATCTAACAACGACAAATTCTTGAAGAAGGATGCGAATATTAATTTTCATTTTGAAATGGATGGTAATCTCCGAAGATAATGGTTCGAATTATTATATTATTTAAATTAAAAAGACTCACTTGTCCTAATGGCATGAAAATATTGATATTCGAATACTCCTCATTTTCTCTGGAAGTTTAATTTTTCCAACACTTTTGAAATTAGACAACTATCTCTTTAACTTTTAGAATGCCATATATTTTTGTTAAATCTAAGGTTAATTATAGAACGTTGTATTTAAAAAAGTAGTCTTCAAAAAAAGAATGAAATGGGTTTTTGATGTGTATATAAAAAACTATGTAAATAGTTCACTGGCATTTACACAGTCATCATAATAATAGGGGCTGGCCTTCATGAAACGAGAAAAAAATACCTTTTGTTTTTTAAGCTTGCAGCATGGCAATCACTTAATTCATCAACCACGCCAAAATGTATAATCATGGTAAACAAGTGCCTGCCTACGTTGGAGAAGATGTTTTACATTTATTCACTAATGAAAATATTCAGGAAGAATATCATGAATGTTTGGAAAAATTTAATCATGAATATTTTTGAAAATTTGATCATGAACATTTTTAAGAATTTAATCATGAAAATTTAGAAAAATCAATCATGATAACTAAGAAAAAATCTATCATGAATATTTAGAAAAATCCATCTTGAATATTTGATAAAAAAATTCTTCATGAATATATAGAGAAAAAATGCATCATGAATACTTGGAAAAAAATACATCTTGAATATTTTCAAATTATAACGAATGGTTTTATAGATGTTAAGGCTAAAAGTGTCTGACCTTTCCTAGACGTCCTTAAGATTTAAATTGAAATTCCCAATGTAAAAAAACTCGATGTCTTAGATTAGTGGTGTCTTTCAATTTTGAGTAACAAATGGTATATAGGACATTGTAGAACATGGGTTTGATTTATTGGTCTTCCAGTACTAATTTCTAAGTTAGTATACTTACGACGGTTTATTTACTTATGCAAAAAACGCGATACAGGATTGATTGACGTATAAACAGTTGGTAGTGTGAACATCAAAACCTGTTCAATATCTCGATTTACATATTAGAACTGAAAAATAACTATCAGGTTTTATCGATTCACATGGGTATACGGCTAAACACTTCCAAGACAAAGAACCCCCAGGCATAATCTCCCGGTATGCTCCCAATTAACCCAAAACCATTTCTCCCAATTCTCACTTAACCCAAAAATATTTTGGTTTCCATTTAAACCAAACGCATTTCTCCCAATTCCCACTTAACCCAAAAACTTTCTAAATCTAGCGTTTTTTAAGTATCAAATGGTTATACCATAAGTCTATTATGTGGGGACCTTACATAATAGACTTATGGTTATACCTTTCTTTTTTAATTCTTAAGTGTAAAATCGTTATACATATGTAAATTTTTTAGAAGGGCACAAAAAATGATTAGATTAATTAATCTTTTTAGTTTTCGTATATAATGGGGTTACAAATATGCGATTGTTGTATTGGGTGTTTGATTTCGTCACTATCAAGATGGAGTGGGTTAGAATGTCGAAGGATCGACTTGTTCCGGTTATTGGTGGGCAAACGATGATGTCGAAGAACACCGCTAATGGTAGAAAATACTGCCCTTTTAGCGAGTGCAAGGTTACGGCAGGTAGCGATGATCAGACTATTCCTTATGTGAAAAACCAGCATTACCATGGAGTTAATCATTTGGAAGTTGTGAAAAAACAGGTCCTACAGAAGTTGAAGAAAGAAGTCGCAGACAACCCATTGAAATCTGTTTTGGTGGTATAAACTGTTTTTGCCTGTATTAGCATTATTATTAATCCCCATGATTCAACAGATTCACAGTGAAGTTTGGGCAGAGTCAATTAATGGAGCCGAGACTGAAGATGTAGTTCGTCAAGCTTTCCTTAGTCATTATCAGTGCAAGTCATCTTTATATGAAGAAACGGAATATTCTAAGAGAACAATTGGACACCGGCGCTAAAACACCCGAAGAGTTTTTGGAGGCAATAAAATATGGTTTTAATTTAGAATAGTAAAATGTATACGATACTTATTTTAATTTTGGGAGAAATAAATATTTGGGTTAAAAATCATTGGGAGAAATAATTTTGGGTAAACTGGGATTGGGATAAGTAGTGTTAGGGAGAACTATTTTGGGGGAAATGGGACTAAATCAATCTCCCATTACTGAAATTGTACAAAATCCCCCATCCCCAGACAAAATCCTCGGTTGTTAACTCTATCCGAGAAAAGTGAAAAATCCCCCGATAATTATCCCCATCATAGAAAAAATACAATATCAATATAATCCGAAACACTTCAGCAATCCGGTAGTGTAATAGATCAGGCGTTGGACTATTTCTAATTAATTCGTTGACTTTCATTCATTTCAAGGGAAAAATAAGTTTAACCACTGAAAGAACACTTGTGGGAGTTTTAGAATTACTCATACCATTCACGGGGTCTCAGGAAACTCTTTGCTAAATTTCAACCTTCTGTTTTGGATAAAGAATGCGCGCGAGGAAATTTGTTTTCACGCTATAGGATAGGCAACTCCCCGATCTCCGACAGCAGCTTATTCTGTATATACTCTATTTTCAGCTTCGGTTGTTAGCACGCTCAAAGCTAGGTCTCTGTGTTATGTAGCTTTGTGCGTGCTGACAAGAGACGAAGAAAAAAAAGAATTATAAATATCCGCGAGATATTTACCTCAAATGCACGAACCTGTAGGCTTTAGTTTCAAATACGTGCATAGTCGTTTGTAATCAATTGGTGGGTCCTTCAAACATTATCAAGGAACGTTGTGCTATTAAAAATAGCGAAAATTATTTCTTGAGACTCCCAAAAGATTTAGAAACATAATAAATATTTATAATACTAACTCTAACATCCTTCTCTAATAGTCTAAATTAGTATTACTTGAAATTTTAAAAGTCACTGGCTCGACTATGAAGTCGACACTCGACAGTCGAGGCACTTCAACTTTTTTCGAAGCCTACTAGAATTTCCGCCCATACATTTGAGCTAAAACTCGCGGATATTTTAAATCCAGAGAATCATTATTTTCTTCGTCTCTTGTCATCTTGCACAAAGCTACGTTACATAGAGACCCAGCTTTGCGCGTGCTGACAACCCAAGCTGAATCACATTATACAGAATAAGCTGTCGTCAGAAATAGGGGAGTTGCCCATCCCATAGTGTGAAAACAAATTTCCTCGCGCGAATTCTTTATCCATGCTCCTATGGTACCCAGTAGGTTAAAAACCCTTGGAAGGAAAAACGGACTGAGATCCGCCTTTTTACATAAATAGAAATTGATTTTTAACATTTTTAGCGGTAGAACTTTTGGTAAACATTATATTTTACAATATTATTACAATATTTACATAGAAATATATGGAAAGTTTCCTCTAAAATAGCAATAATAGCGCTTAATAAAAATTATAATATTTGAAAAATGCTAAAACCATTCAGAATTTGATATCGCAGCTTTTTGAAGATCATTAAGCCTTTCGAGTGCTCGAGTGGATGGGCATAAATCGGTTCACATCCATCCTCTAAAAAATTACCTGGCCATTGTGCCCGACGACGAAACGTTTATCATTCGTAAAGACTACACATTCTAACTGCTCGATTGTCTAATTTGTGTGCTCTGTTCCAGGGTTGTTTGACATAAATCAAGCGATTTTTTTAAAAAAATCATTTGATTAAAATCAAGAATATATTTTTATTTTTAAAAAATGTTTTCTGAGATTCCAAGAAGTAGGTTAAGAAACTCGAGAAGAAACTTAACTAGAACAGACCTATAATTAAAAACAATCATAGTGTTGTTATATTTCAGTTTAAGTTTTTCCCAGAACTGAAATAATAACTGGCGATGTCAACTGTTTTTTCATTGATCAAGTTTTAATAAAAAAAGCATTAAATATGATCGTATTGTTCTTTTAAAATTCATTACAAAAGTTGTCCGGTGATCTTATTTAAAACCTAATTACTTCCAATAACCGAAATGGCGACATTGAACTGCACGCAAACCTCTATTGTGTTTTTAGCAAAAGTAAATAAACCGTCAAAAGTATACTAAAACCGGAAGCAATACTCGAAAACCAACAAATCAAACCCGTGTCCTAAAGTGTTCTCTAAACCATTTATTACTCAAACTTGAAAGACACTACTAATATTAGACAACAAGTTTAATTTTAAACTCGAAATTTTAACTTAAATCACAAGGACGACTATTTAAATCTCAGTAACTTGTATGCTTAACAACTATAGTTACAATTTGACTGATAATCTACTCCGAGTCCCAACAGCTTTACCTAGAGGTATGAAATTTTGCAGGGTCGGTACTCAAAGGCAGTAGGCGGGCTCTTAGATTTTTTTCAATTCCTCATCATCTTGAAAAATGGCGGCGTCTACGTGTTTCAACCGAATCTATAACATTTAAAACACTGGTTCCCAATTTCCGTAAGACTGACTTCATGTCTTTTGAAGCTCGATTTTCCACCTTCGTTAAAAATGGCGGCCTGAAATGTAATAATATATCTCGATGGGCAACGCCGGTTGTTTTTTTTGCTACTCTGTAAATACTAAAGATTGAAGATGGATTTTTTATTCTAAATATTCAAGTTGGAATTCTCCTAAATATTCAAGATGAATTCTTTTCTAAATATTCATGATACAATTTCAGTAAAACTTCATCTGCGAAAAAATACATAAATAAAATACAATTTGTATCCGAACAACCTTGAAGAAGAAAATGGTATTTAACTCTATACATGGGCGCCCGTTAAATTTCTCATTTCAAGTAAAAAATCCAAGCCTCTTAGATTATTGTGTAAATCTAAGTGTCCCTCTATCCATATAGATTATGAAACGTAAACTTTAAACTACAAAAGAATAATATCAAATTATTTTAGGGCAAATAGTCAAGGTTAATAATGGAAGCAGACTCAATTTAGTTTTTTGCCAAATTAACGATAGTAAAATTGAGATATTAAATTCTCAATGTCACAAACCAAGGCGCATACCGACTCTATTATAGCAGGAAATGTATGGGCTATTGAGACTGATTTTTTTCCGATGATCATAGAAACTGGTCTACTCTAAGCTAAAAAATATATAGAGCAACCTTCATACGCTGAAACACGACACAATTGCAAACGCTGTGTTTTTTATCGTTTGTAGGGCCTCTGTCTCTTTTTTTGCTCTATGTTCCAAAAACAGCCATAATTTTCAAAAAAAATTCTTAAGTAAAGTTTAAAGGGATAGTTATCACGTTCAAAATGTGCTGGGAATAAGAAAACTTGCAGAGTAAAGCCGAGAAAGCGGGAAATACGTTAAAATTATCCACGTCGTTAAATATTTTCATGTCATAAGAACTTGCGAATAATTTAACCTGTATATATATTATTATTATAACTCAAACCATTCTCATCCACTTTGAATTGAACAATATGTCTTCTCACCCATCTTCATGAATTTGCCGTCGAAATATTATTCCCACAATATTATTTTCAAACCATTTCTCAACATCCAATTCTCAAGCGTCCAAACATTATTTTCCGAACGTATAATAAGTTCTGTTACACCTGTATTTTAGTCATGCCACCTATTTTGCTCCATAAACTATCTCTTTTACACCTGTATTTTAGTCATGCCACCTATTTTGCTCCATAAACTATCTCTGTTACACCTGTATTTTAGTCATGCCACCTATTTTGCTCCTTAAACTTTCTCAAAGAATATACTTGAAACACTGTTCATCATCCAATACCGCGACTCGTCCAACTTTTAATAGCAATTCAACAGATAACGCCGTCTGTCGTAAAATATCCGTCAAAAGAATTATCCCCAAATATTCACCCACTGTATTAGCAACTGGGAAATTATAAAAAATCATTAAACATATCCAAATCTCTAAATATTTATACGTTTACAAACCACCACCAACAACCCTCCATTTCTGAAGACTGAGTCAAATTCATAAGTTCTCATTTCTCATATGTCAGTGTGGAACTAAAAATTCTCGCATTGGAACATCTTGTTTTTCTGATCGTAATGTTTTACTACTGTTGATATAGATAAAATAAATAATCGTTAGGCTTATTTGCCAATGTTTTGATCGTCATACTTTTTGTCATAACTTTTGATTTTCTAAACCGATTTACAATTTGAAAACAGTTTTGGAATCATCGTGACAAGACGTGTGCAACGATAGCATTGTTGATCCATTTGAAGCATTATTTCGTAACGTCATTATCGGGGGCTTTACTATTTCCGCTATGGCTAACGCCCTATTAGCGCCACAGTGTCATTTGTACTTTTAATATACTTTTGAGAAGTAAACCTATTTAGAAAGTCCTACTTTGTTACTCTAGCTCAATTTGGAACAAAATGGCAGCCAAATGAAAATGTCCAGAAACTTTTGTCCGGGACTGTACATTGTCAAGGGTTAATGATAGGTCTCTGCTTGAAGTTGCGCAATCCATTGTATTTTTAGTTTGACTCAGAATTTCAACCTTTTTTCATGGAGTTTATTTTGATTATGGTATTGTTTTAATGGTAATTAAAAGGTACACGTAAAAGCGTAATTAATATATAAGAAATTCATCTTAGACGTAATAGTAGAAAGCATAATTAGCCTCTGAAAATCAAAGTGTTACTGGTGTGTTAGCGTCTATTTGTAAACCTTGGTTAAATTCTGCCTATAAAAAAGAGTTATAAAAGATAGTCAACAATCATCAAGATCAAGATGCCATATTATATGCAAGACTTGCACCCGGACTGTTCAGCGGCCATAGAACTAATTCAAAACTTGACGGAGGATGAGTTGAAAGACTTGCTTAACAATGATGAAAGATTGTACGGAATGGTCAAAGACTTGAGACAAGTGAATAATGCGCTCTTTGCTAGTAACAAGAGCTTGGCGGAAATCAATTTATCCCATCAACTCAGAATTGTCGACTCACGTCAGCAACTATTAAACCTTTATGAACAAGCTGTTGAATTGAAAAAAAAAGTATAAGAAAAGAAATCCAAGATTGATGAACTAATGAGACAAGTTTCTCTGGATACTACCTTGGTTTTATTTCAAACTGCCGCTGCCCAAGTTGAAGGAGAGACTGAAAGCATTGCCCAAAATTTTTTGGAGACCCAACTTTGTGTGGAGCTTTTTCTGGAGATGTTTTTGTTGCATTTGAGAAAACTGAGAAAATGTCTGATATTTATATCAAAGTTCGAGACAAAACTGCGCAAGCTCTTCTTATTTTGGAAATTCAGCTAGGGCTAGCCCATGGCCTGCAAGACCCGCTACTTCACCATCATTACCAAATGAGGGTTTCCCCTTACAATACTCCACTCCCACAACCTCCTCTTGGTTATAGAGTACCCAATTATTATCCTAATCGATAAATTTTAATTGTATAATTGTTTTTCACTTTTAAAAAAAGACATTAGTTCGTTAAATTGTAAATAGTGCTCTTTTGTAGATGTTTGATTAAACCATCAAAATTTTAATTGTATAATTGTTTTTCACTTTTAAAATAAGACATTAGTTTGTTAAATTGTGAATAGTGCTCTTTTGTAGTTGTTTGATTAAACCATCAAAATGTCAAAAATATTTGTAGAAAAAATGCTTGTCAATTAATTGTAAAGAAAAACAGAAAATATTGTGTTTTGGTGTGTTTTATTACAGTTTAAGTGAATTTTAGAGTGATTTATTGCAGTTTTAGTGTGTTTTATTGTGTTTTACTGTGTTTTATTGTAGTTTTATTGTACCTTAGTGTGTTTTATTATGGTATAGTGTAGATTTAGAGTGTTTTATTGTACTTTTAGTGTATTTTACTGTGTTATGGTGTGGTTTTATTGTACTTTTAGTGTATTTTATTGTGTTTTACTGTGTTTTGGTGCGTTTTTATTGTAGTTTTAGTGTATTTCTGTGTATTTTGTAGTAATTGAAGTTATTCGTCATAATTAAAGTGTGTTTTATTGTACTTACATTTTTATTATTAATTTTTATTTTTTACACAAAGATGATTTTCTCTCATCAGGTAAAGTTTGTCGCATTTGAAGCAACGGTTTTTCGTGTCGCATTTGGTGGTTTTTAAATGCCAAAAAAAAACAAATTTTACAGTGTACGGTCGTGGTGCCTCTCGCTTTTATAACGGATTTAGCCGTAAACCGACAAATTGTACCTTCTTCGGAACATTCGGCGTTACGAGCGTCCTTCGCTGACGAATACGTACCGCATACTAAACACTCTATCCCGACTCAAAGGTTGAAATTTTTCTTCTATCGGGTGTATGTGATTATTTTTTGTTACAAAAACAGTGTGATGTCTTAAACGACAATTGAGATCTCCATCGCAATAAAACGTTTGTCCGGCGTGATCTGGAAACTCAATAAGGCTTCCGCCGCATTGATAACATCCAGTCGGATAAGGTTTCATTTTATCGGTAGATATATAATCAAGAACTAGAACTAAACGATTTTTTCGACTAATGCGTTAGCAAAAACTTGAAACTGTCAATTAAAAATTAAAAGCAAAAACAAAATCTATCAACCTCGACGTACTAAGCATTCAAAATCAAGAATAACTGAATCAGAACTCTGGTTATCCAGCAGATATACTATTCGTAACGGGGGGAAAGAATCATATTATATTAATAAATCCACGGTACTATAGTCATCAACCGAATACACCCTCACGTAACATTGGCTCGCTCGTTAACGTATCTGCCTTTAAACTCGTTGTTCTATGTATCGCGAGTTCGAATCCCTTATAGAGAGTCCTTAACAAGCGAACCAAGGTTACTTTTGTAAAGGATATATTTTTATCTCTTATAATAAACAGTTGCTTTTATAAAGCGAAAACAAGGTTGGTTGACGTCAAAGATAATTCGAAATATATTTTTCTCTCTTATAACAGTTGCTTTTATAAAGCAAAGACAAGGTTGGTTACCGTCAAATATAATTTGAAATATATTTTTCTCTCTTATAATAGTTGCTTTTATAAAGCAAAGACAAGGTTGGTTGATGTCAAATATAATTCGACGTATGACGTCAAGGTTAGCCATGATAAAAATTTATTTTGCTCCTTTATAACGAACAGTTGTTGGTTATAGACTTCATTCCATAAAATACTATCAAACTAGCTAGGACCCGAGGATTCGTTGTACCTGAAGGTGAATAATATAGCGCCTATACCGTGATAAAAATATATTTTGCTTCGTTATAATTAACAGGTGTTTTTATAAAGCAAAAACAAGGTTGGTTGGCGTCAAAGATAATTCGAAATATACGTATGACGTCAAGGTTATAATATATTTTTCTCCGTTATAACTAACAGCTGTTTTTGTAAAACGGAAACAAGATTTTTTGTATCTATGATAGTTCAAAATGTACTTATTTTAACGTGATACGTCTACCGTTCTAGATATAGTATATAACGCCGCAATTCGTAGCGTACAATTACTTGAGCCAATATCTCTCGACCATAAACTATCTAAATTCTCACAATGCCTTTGAACATGGTAAGATTTTTTTAATTTTCCACGTTGTTAAAACTGCATGTCCAATTGTATCATTATTGTCTTTAGACGGCAAATCAAACGTTGGAAACTATCGAAATTAAATTTAACCAGAGTGAAAATATCGGTGTAAAATTAGTTAAATTAAACAATAAATTATATATAGATATCAGAAGATACCCTTTTAAAAAACCCCTTATATATGGAATATGTATTTCGGTAGATTTGATAGAAGAAGTTAAAAAAGTTTAAGCAAACCATGTGGTACCCTAAAGCAGACCCTATGTTTCCCGGGAATGCTGGAACTGGAAAATTTTAAAGATACGGGTTATTTACTAACAAAATATAGGGGGGAAATGCGCGAAAAACAATTAAATTTAAAGTTTGATGAAGTACCAGAAGTTGTCAGTCTTATAGATAATGTTATAAAGAAAATACCTGTAACTGAGTAAGAAATTTGAAAATGTACGCAATAAAGAATTTTTAAAACGTATTTTTAGAAAATTAATACTTTTTATTTTAGAACTTTATAGTGTATATTATTTTAGATATTTTAGTTTGTTTCCTAGGTATACGTCAAGAGTTTTATTTCAAGTCGCGCCTAAGATCAAATAGAAACCATGTCATCAGACCAAGAAGAGCCTTTGGATCTTTCCTATTTTAATCCTAAAAGGTTTTACGAATTATCAAAAGTTAACCAAACTGTCTCTCGAAAGTTCAACTGTTTAGCCTCTGAATATAAAATTATTTTTAAAGACCTTCATATGCTCAAATTGACAGAAGTATATGAACAATTGAAAAAAATCTTTCAATCCATTATAGAGACAATTTTAGAATCTTCTCAAGGTTACAATAGCGTTAGATTTTGTGTTAGGTCTGACTTACTGGAAAATGCTATAAATTTAAATTTTATGGCCCTAAATGAGTTAACGGCGGAAAGATTAATGACTGCCATTAGTCAAGTAAGTCAAAGCCGAAGAAATTTTTTTCTCGAGGGTGATGTCAGGCTCGACGCTATATTTTTAAATGTTAATGTACCAATATCAGGTCGTCGATCTGTTAAAAATAGATCGATGATAGCTCTCGACAAATATATTCAGAAAGGAAGGACATTTTTACCCATAATAAACGATGATGAACTATGCGTATCAAGAGCAATCGTTTGCGGGATGATGGTTGCTGATTTAACATAATTAAAGAAACAAAAGCTTAGTACTTTGACTTTTGATTTTAATCGTTATAGACGTATACAAATAGGTCATAGACCTTTGCAAAAAGAAGAAGCGTTAAAGCTTCATGCCAAGGCTAATGTGCCTATTGGTCCCGTTAGTTTAGACAAAATTGCAATGTTTCAAAAAGTATTGCAACCCGAGTATCAAATAGTTATTTTCAGTGCTAATGATAATTTCAAAAAGGTTTATCAAGGTGAAATGTTTTCGGAGAAAAAATTTTTTTATTACAAATAGATCAACACATGCATGTCATTAAAAGTTTAGCCAGTATGTTTGGGGCCATGTCGTATTGCAATACGTGTTTAACAACGTTTACTAATTCAAAGAACGCAAAAAAACAAATGTTTTAATCAAAAAACCAAATGTTGGCGTTGTTACTCTGAGACCTTTCACGAAGACCCTCAGCTTGAAATATCTCGCTGCCAAAGCTGTAATAGATACTTTAAAGGGTCTGAATGTTTCCAATTTCACATAGAAAATGGCACTTGTTTAAAAATTAAACGGTGCTTAAAATGTGGCAAAGAAATTCGCGATGACAAACATAAATGTCTTACAACTTGTTCTAGATGTAAAATTGAGCACCCTCCCAAAATGTGTTACGTTCAACCCCTTGATGATACTTTTAAAGAAACTAGATTTTGTTATTTTGACTGTGAAACTATTGATATGAACTCTAAACATACCCCAGTTCTATTAGAGAATCGTGCCCTGGTCGCGTTCATGAACCGAAAGGAGGGTCTCATCAATGGATCTCTACTGGGAACTCCTCCACCTACCGTTTGCGAAAATCTGGATGAACTGTCCGACGATGGAAATCGTGCCCTGAACGAGTTCATGGACCAGGAGGATGACTTCCCAGCCCTTTCCAGCCAGGAGAACCGCGACATCCATCGCTTTATGGATCAGCAGGAGGGTGGCGGTGGCCAAGAGCAGGAGGAGGAGGAACCCTTCGTTGCGTCACCGGAAGTTCCTCTTCACGATGAGCTAGAGGAACTGGAAGTACTCGGTAGGGCTATTTTTTGCGCACTTTTCACACCCGAAGCGACTGTACGTGGGTAGACATAGGGCAGCGATTGAAAATTACTTACGTAATAAACTGGCTAGAGATAGAGGGATTAAGTGGTATTTAACTGTCAGGGCTCGCTACACCCGTCAGTTAGCCGACACTGACGAGGAAGTAGAAAATTTAATTTATCACAGAACCCGAAACCTTGCTATTTTGAACCCCGACGTTATCCCCGGACAGATAGATTTTAGTATAACGACTCTGAAACGTTTAATGGAGGAGTACGAAGCGCAAGGTAGCGGGTGATTTCTAGATAAAATTCTCTTCCTGCAAATTAATATCATAGCGTACCTCCCGCTTCACGGGGGTACGTACTTCGAAACCCCTAAAAATCTCCTAGCTAAGAGGTCCCTATTAAATGTGCGAAATACGGACAATAAGTGTTTCTTATGGTCAATTTTGGCACATTTACACCCTGTTAACCATGGGAACAACCCCAATCGTGTAGAAAAGTACCTAGAGTATAGTAACGAATTGGACATGGCCGGTATTACGTTCCCCGTGGAAGTAAATACCGGTAAATTAGAGAATTTCGAACGGGTGAATAACCTTTCGATTAATGTATTCGGATACGAGAAAGAGGTCTTCAACCTTTACGTGAGTTCCAACAGAGTTGAGGAACCACGTCAAGTAGATTTATTGCTATTAACCGAGGGTAAGAAGAAGGATTTCTGATTAATCCGAAGCATGAGTCGACTTCTAGCGACGGTGTTCACCGCAAACGGACACACGAACTATTACTGTCGTTATTGCCTCCATCGATTCTCCGGTGTAAACTCGGAGGAAAACTACAAGGACCACATCAAGGAGTGTAGTATACACGGACCCCAGAAGATCGAGATGCCGGTAAAGGAACCTATCCTGGAATTCAAAAACGTCGCATGGCAGCAGAAGGTAAACTAAAACTTTTGTTATTTATCAGGGTATTTTGAATAGCGCGCCAAAAATAGTTTACTGAGGCTAACGTTAGACGGCGCCTATATAAAGATTAATAAAGCAGACGATAAGATGCATGGGAGAGAGAGAATGTTTTGTTTACATTTTATCTAATATAGTTTTATTTCTATTTCTCACAGGTTAAATACGTCATCTATGCCGATTTCGAGTCTATTCTCCGCAAAGTTCACCGATGCGATCCCGATGTCGACCTCTCTTCAACCACGAAAACTTCGCAGCATATCTCCTGTGGGTTTAGTTATGTCATCGTTAGTCACGACGGTACAGTCTCTAAACCAGTTACTAATCGAGGGATAGATGCCACGGAAAAGTTTTTAGAAAACCTTTTACGTGAAGACGCAATTATTCAGCGTAAGATTAAAGATAACGCACCCATGAATCTATCAGACTTAGAAAAGGCGCAATTCGCCTCGGCCCAATCCTGTTACTTATGTAACAAGCCTTTCACTGTAAATGACTGTAAAGTTCGTGACCACGACCACACTAACGGAACCTACAGGGGAGCTGCTCATAATTCGTGTAACCTGAAACTGAAGACCAGGAATTTCGTTCCCGTCTTCATGCATAACTTATCCCGTTACGATGCTCATCTTATTATGGACAAAATTAGATTGGTCAAAGATCACAAGATTACGTGTATCCCCACGAATTCCGAAACGTACATTTCGTTTTCTCTGGGTAAATTACGATTCTTAGACTCAATTAGGTTCATGCCGGCATCGCTAGATACACTCGTATCGAATTTGGCTCGAGGAGGAGCCGATAAGTTCAAGTGTTTAAACTCTGCCTTCAGCGCTGACGAAGTACCGCATCTGCTGAGGAAACAGGTTTACCCCTATGACTACTTCGACTGCGAGGCTAAATTTGACGAGACCGTGCTGCCACCCAAGGATGCCTTCCTCAATTCCTTAACTGACGAAGAGGTTAGTGAGGAAGATTATTCTCAAGCTCAAAAGGTTTGGGGAAAATTCCAACTCACTAACCTCGTTGAGTACCATGATTTATACGTTAAGACCGACGTTCTGCTCCTAGCGGATGTTTTTGAAAGTTTCAGGGCTATGTGTCTAGAATATTACAAGTTAGATTGCGCGCACGCATATACAGGTCCTGGTTTCGCTTGGCAAAGCGCCCTTCACATGATCCAAGTGAAATTGGAACTACTGCAGGATCCAGATATGCATCTCTTTATTGAGAAGGGTATAAGAGGGGGTGTTTCTTTAATTACGCATAGACTAGCCATAGCCAATAATAAGGATCTCCCCGAAACATTCAACCCAGCAGAACGTAGCTCTTACATTACCTACCTAGACTGTAATAACCTTTACGGCACCGTAATGTGTCATCACCTGCCGATGAGAGGATTTCGATGGATTCAACCATGTCAAGATTTCACTCGTGAAATTATCTTGAATCACCCAGACGATGATCCCCAGGGTTTTATCCTGGAGGTTGATCTTGACTACCCGGAAAGTTTGCACGAAGAACATAACTGTCTACCCTTAGCTCCCGAACGTAGAGTTATTAACGCGGATGAGCTTTCACCGTATTCGATTGAACAGTTGAACAAACTGAAAATTAACGTACAGGATTACCTTCCTAAAGTTAGTTCCCACGCTCTACAATAGGGAGAAATATGTTCTCCACTACCGGAATCTCAAGTTTTACATCGCTAAGGGGATGAAATTGGGGAAAATCCATCGAATACTCACATTCGAGCAGGGTGCGTGGTTAAAACCATTTATCGAGTTCAACACGGAGAAAAGGAAGCAGGCGGTGAACGACTTTGAGAAGGAATTTTTCAAGTTGGCCAACAATAGGTACGCATCTACGCTACGCTAAGTTATTATTTCACACGTAAATTAATCAAAATTTTTATCTATTAACAGTGTTTTCGGGAAGACGATGGAAAACCTCCGCAACAGGATCAACTTTGATCTTGTCCAGACCCGGGAGATGGCAGTTAAGAAGGCCAGTTCACCGACATTCCAGAGGTTCACCATCTTCAGGAACGAACTGGTTGGGATCCATCGTCTGAAGAAATCACTCAAGTTGGACCGACCCATTTACACCGGTTTCGCCATCTTAGACCTCTCAAAGTTGGTCATGTACGACTTCCATTACAACACTATGAAGGCCAAATATGGCGACGACCTCAAACTTCTTTTTCCCGACACAGGTATGATTTTTTAAAAACGTTTACTAGATTTAAATCCTTTTTACTACTTTCAATTTTAACTAATTAAATGTTTTTACGTATAATTACAGACAGCCTGACCTATCAGATTTTCACCGACGATTTGCCTCGGGACTTTGCCCACATGAAGGAGATGTTCGACTTTTCCGCTTACCCCAAGGAACATCCTCTCTTCAGCGAGGAAAACAAGAAGGCCCTTGGAAAGTTCAAGGACGAACTCAACAGCATCCAGATTCAAGAGTTCTGCGGCTTGCGGCCGAAAATGTACAGCATCCTGTCGGCAAAAGGTGAAAAGAAGACGGCGAAGGGAATCTGTCGTCGCGTGGTCAAAAAGAAGATACGTCACGCTCAATACAAGGAATGCCTGCTTCAACGTAAACTCACCACTGAGGAGATCAAGAGGATAGTCAGTGTTAAACACGAGCTATTTTCAATCACCCAGATGAAACTCGCCCTTAACCCATGCGATGATAAGAGATTCATCATCGATGGAGTGTCAACATACGCTCATGGTCATTTTAAAATTAAGGAATAAAATTTCAAATGTATTATTACTTTCTGTAACCCTATCCCCTCCCATACCCTTTGGTGCGAAGTGGCCGAAACGGTCCACGCCCAATTTCCCCTCCCATACCCTTTTGGTGCGAAGTGGCCGAATCGGTCCACGCCCAATTTCCCCTCCCATACCCTCCTGGTGCGAAGTGGTCGAAACGGTCCACGCCCAATCCTTTTCCTTTAAATTTCATAGTTTAATGTATAGTTTATAAGTTTAATTTAATGTATATATATTTTCAATGTTTAATTGTATAGTTTTAAGTTGTTTTTCTCGAATGAGTTTTACTCCGTGACCTACGGTTTCTCATTCAAAATAAATTTTTTTTTAAATACAAATTTCTTCCCTCTTATTTCATACAACTTAGGCAAACATTTTTTTTTCAGGTTAAATGACGGGTAGCGCGGGGGACCAGCCGCGTGCGCGTGTTTAAATTTCCCGCGCGCGCGCGCGTAGGAATAAGTTCGCGGACGATTTAAAGGGTAGCATACAATTCAATTAAAGAAACTTTATTAAAAATCTCTTATGGATGTGGGTATTTATAGGATTTTCATGCGAGGGGTTCCAACCCTAGACCAATGACAGGGCTACTATTTTTGGTGAAGTTGAGTTCATCCATACTTGTCCTCGGCCGGTAGGGAGGGTATATGGGTTTTACTTACAAGTTTCCCAACATAAACAAACATTGTAACTCCGACTATCATCCCATGTCAACACTCAGCGTCGAAGTTTCCTGCAAACACCTATAGCAGTCCTGCAACATGATTTCGAATTATTGACTTAGGTCGTTTATTTTCCATCAGAGTTTCTCTATTCCTGTTCTAAAGTTTGAAACATGCGTATAATTGGAAGAATTAAATTTTAATAATAAGTTGAACTCCTAAAATTGGGGTACGCATATATTTAGTGGAATAGTATTAAATTTGTAAATTAAGTAGAAATAACTCCTAAAATTTGAAATATGCCTACATTTAGATAAATGAAAAAAGTTTTAATTCTGAATATTTATTATTTATATTCAATGTATTATTTACGCGAATTTTTAGAGTTGCATACACTTAGAGAAACCATTCTAGTACACTGACCCCGTTTTCACATTTCCTACACCTGAAACGTCGAATTAAATATCAATAAAGAGAGATTGATGAATTTGAATATTAGGTGAAAATAATACCTGCAATTTGAAATATGCCTATAGGATTTTGAATATATTTCTAAAATATTTTAAAATGTCTAAGTTGTATGAAGTAAGAGTGAAAGAAAATTAGTATTTAACGGAATTTTATTTTGAATGAGAAACCGTAGTGTCACGGGGAAAAACTCATTCGAGAAAAACATAACTTTAAACTATACATTAAATGATTTAAACATTATATATGGGAAATACTAACTAACTTTGAAATTTTAACTATCTATTAAACTTTTGTGGTGGGGAGAGGGGTTTCCGATGGATCGGCGATAGGTTCGGGCTAATCTAACTATTGTCCACCGACTTCCTGCTGGTCCATAAGACGGTGAATATCGTGGTTCTCCTGGCTTGAAAGGTCCGGAAAGTTTTCATCCTCCTGGTCCATAAAACGTTGAAGATTACGTTCCTCCTGGCTGGTCAGGGTATCCATCTCGTCATCTTCAACGACCGGGAAATGTTCCCGCATGTGGAGACTCGATTCATCCGGACCGTCGAACCATTTGTCGCAAATACTGCATGCAACCCTCGGAGGCGGTGGTGTAGGTCCATCCAGTGAAGAACCATCCAACGTGATGACGACAGGTCTGTCCCCTTCTTCTTCTTCTTCAAGGTCCATGAATTCGTTCAGGGCACGATTCCCATCGTCAGACAGTTCACCTAGATGAAAGGAAGAAAGGTCCGACGACACCCTACGGGTGACGGCGGAAAGAGAGCCAAAAACAGAGGGAGGGGTGGGGAGAATAGGGTTGGGTGTAGAGTGGTGAAGTTTCGACCTCTTCGTCTCAGGAGGGGATGGGTCGGACGTGGACCGGTTCGGCCTCTTCGTCCCAGGAAGGGATGGGGAAATAGGTTCTGACGTGGACCGTTTCGGATCATTCATCTCGGGAGGGGAGGGAGATGGAGTAGGCGGGGTCAAACGATTTCCTCTGCATATGAGGTCGTTTATAATTTGGCTCTCCGTACTATTCAACTTTTCTACACTAATAGAACCCTCTGAGAAATTAAGGGATAGTCTACTATCGTACTCGGTAAAGTGTCGGGTTGGGGAAACAAGAGGAATATAGATTGAAGGGCTCAAAGTTGGGACAACCGGAGGGATAAGGGGAGGGGGTGAGGAACCTGAAGTTGTAACAACATGCGAAAAAAAAGAAGAGGTTGATGAGTCCGAATTTGGGGTAACAGGGGGAGGGGATGGGTTGGACGTGGACCGATTCGGCCTCTGCGTCCCAGGAAGGGATGGGGAAATAGGGTCTGACGGGGGTCGTTTCGGATCCTTCACCTCGGGAGGGGAAGGAGATGGAGTAGGCGGGGTCAAACGATTTCCTCTGCATATGAGGTCGTTTATAATTTGACTCTCCGTACTATTTAACTTTTCTACACTAATAGAACCCTCAGAGAAATTAAGGGATAGTCTACTATCGTACTCGGTAAAGTGTTGGGTTGGGGGGACAAAGGGAATAGAGATTGAAGAACTCGAAGTTGGGACAACCGGAGGGAAAAGGGGAAGGAGCGAGGGACCCGAAGTTGGGACAACATGCGGAACAGAGGTGGAGAATGATGAACCCAAAGTTGGAACAACAGGGGGAGGGGAGGAGGAGGGGTCCGAAGTTAGGACAGCATGCGAAGCAAAGGTGGAAGTTGAGGGTCCCGAGACTGGGACAAAGGTAGAAGTTGATGGACCCGGGAATGAGATAAAGATAGAGGTAGATGGGTCTGTATTGTCCATGCGGGGGTGTGGAACCTTAGGGGAAGCTTTAGAGTGTTTGGTATACATATGTATCTTTAAATTCGCAAACCGGGTATAACTAGCTGAACACTCCGTACACGGGAAGGAAACACCCTCATGTTTCTCCCTCTTGTGCCTATAAAGTTCCTTCTTCCTGAGATACGCGCACTCACACATATTACACTTAAACATCCTCAAAGAATGAATGGGGTAAAGACAATCTTAATCTCGGAAAAAAAAATCGCAAGTAACTTAAACTCGGAAAATTTAGTAATTTCGGTACTAGCCCGTAAATTTTCTCTTACCCTCTGCAAAATAACTTCCAACAGCAAATGTTACCAAGTATTGAAAAATACTATAAAGCAACTAAGAGGCAGGCTGGAACTCGTCTGAAGTCAGGAACAAAAAGTGATTGAGTTTGAGCACGCGCCAGGCTTTTATACTCTTGGCGTCGTCCATTAAATCCTTGTTTCAACCATCATACAGGTTTTACATTGACCTCACGTTGAAATCCTCATCATGTTTCGAAATTCGCGTCAAGTTCAATCTAGTTCGTTTACTTGCAAGTTTCCTAACAAAAACAAATATTGCAACCTCAACTATCATCCTATGTCGACACTAACCGCTTTCTACAAGTGTGTATCGCGATTTCGAATTATTTACTTGGACCGTTTATTTACCTTCCGAGTTTCTCTATTCCCGTTCACCGACCTCTTTATTTACATTTCTTATCCTTGAAATAGGTCTATCAATAAAGGGAAATTGGTTTAAGTTGAAATAATTTATAAAGTTTGAAATCTAATTAGAAATATTAAATGAAAATATTTAGTTGGAATATGACTATATTTAGTGGGATAGTATTAAATTTGAATATAAATAACTCCTAAAATTTGCAATATGCCTATATTTAGATAACCTACGCCTCTGTTTCGGCTTACGTTAATGATACGGGATTTGAAGCGGGTGTCGGGAAACTATTTAAGATAGCGGTACCACTGTCATATTCAAGAAATTCGAGCCAATATACTTCAACTTAATACTTCTAATATAGTATTAAATTTGCATATAATAACACCTAAAATTTGAAATATGGCAATATTTAGATAACTGACACCTCTGTTTCGACCTACGTTAATGATATGGGATTTGAAGCAGGTGTTGGGATACTATTTAAGAAAACGGTACCACCATCATATTTCAAGAAATTCGGGTCAATATACTTCAACTTAATACTTCTAATATAGTATTTAATATGTATATAATAACTCCTAAAATTTTAGAAATTATTTCAACTTAAACCAATTTCCCTTTATTGATAGACCTATTTCAAGGATAAGAAATGTAAATAAAGAGGTCGGTGATCGGGAATAGAGAAACACGGATGGTAAATAAACGATCCAAGTAAATAATTTGAAATCGCGATACACACTTGTAGAAAGCGGTTAGTGTCAACATGGGATGATAGTTGGGGCTGCAATATTTGTTTTTGTTAGGAAACTTGCAAGTAAACGAACTAGATTGAACTTGACGCGAATTTCGAAACATGACGAGGATTTCAACGTGACGTCAATGTAAAACCCGTATGATGGATGAAACAGGGATTAAATGGACGACGCCAAGAGTATAAAAGCCTGGCGTGTGCTCAAACTCAAATCACTTTTTGTTCCTGACTTCAGACGAGATCCAGCTCAATCACTTTTTGTTCCTGACTTCAGACGAGATCCTGCCTGCCTCTTAGTTACTTATAGTATTTTTCAATACTTTGCAACTTTTGCTGTTGGAAGATATTTTGCGGAGGGTAATAACCAAGAAATGGACGACCTCAAGAATATGAACTCTCAAGGGTGAGTAGAAATTAAACATTATTATTATTATTATTATTATTTTTTCTCATGCATGAATTTACTCTACCAGTTTGTCAGAGTTTACTAATTTATATTTATATTTATATTTATATTTAGGCAGAACACTCTTTCGGATCCTCCTCAACCTCCGCGCATCTGGCTACCGCGTGCAGGCTCCTCAAAACGGCGGGAAAAAAAGATGAGGAACGTTTCAGCGTCGCCACTACCCCCTCCGCCTCCAAACTCCGAGTCGTCAGGGAGGGATGCCCGACCACCACCACCATCGTCACCGTCGGCATCGAAAACAACGTTGATGTCACCTCCACCGCTCGACCCTATACCTTTGGATCTGCCGACAACACCAAGAGGTGCACCTTTGTGCGAGAGGACGCTCGGCATGGGTGCATCGATAGCCTACCGCGACGGGTTCGAAGAGGAAGTCACGATCGGCAAACTATTGTCCGAGTTTGAGGGGCTTTACGAGGAAGGGAACAGGAGACTTCCTCGTAAAGTTTTCTACATTTGCGAAAACCAAAACTTTTTAAATTACTCCTATGGGACGACATCCCATAGGAGTATAGCTGAGTGGCCTAAAAGCCTGCGAGGCTTAAAAGAAAAAGTGGAGGCGCAGTGCGGGGTACAATTCAATGCCGCGGTTGTGAATTTGTATCGGAATGGGAGGGATAGTGTTGGGTGGCACTCCGATGATGAATATGGAGTGCACTCAACTATCGCCTCCCTATCCTTCGGTACTGAAAGGACATTTCAGATGCGGCCTAAAGGCGCATCTCGGGCAACCATTTCGGTTGTTTTAAAAAACGGTTCCCTTCTATTAATGAGGGGTTTGAATTGTCAAAAAGATTGGGAGCATTCCGTTCCCAAGGATTTCAACCCCTCATTAAAAGAAAGGGTAAATGTTACCTTTAGGTACATGGGAGACATAAGACGAGGATACGCGAAAGAAAATCCCTCGTGCGTGTGATTTTTTTTTTTTTATATATAATGATATGCTGTAATATCTCTATATATATATATATATTTAAATAAATGAGAAAGTATTAAATTCGAATATTTATTATTTAAATTCAAAGTATTATTTACAGGATGAGTTACATACACTTTTAGAGAAACCATTTGCCTACAGAATTGAAAACTTAAGTACAATTATTAAACATCTATTTTAACCAATAAGTTAAATAAAGTCTGCGAAATAATTATTGGCGAAATAATGATTCGAACCGTTGGATCTCATATGATAATGAACTTCGTAAAACATTAAACTGTGGGTGTTATCATACAGACACTCGGCTAACCTGCAAATATACATGGCCTTGAACATATAATGCATGGCCGTCTCGTTTTTATCCTTATAGTTTTTTCTAACTGCCTTGTTAGTTTTATAAACCATAAACATACACATATGAAGAGCTAAGTTCAAAACTCTTAAGTACTGGTAGGGGCAATGAAATTCGTATCCCCCGTAGTAAAAGGTGCGAAATTTACGTTGCTCCTCATTGCGAGGATGGCAACTACCTAACTGGCAAATATTTGGGTTGGGCATTCCGTACATTTTGTGGGGGGAGAGATGTACATAATGTGCATAGATAGAATCCCCCTCGAATTCTTCCAATTTGAAATAATGAGTCCTATTATTTATGATACATGGAAACTGTCTAGCAAACATGTCGATTAATGTCCCTGGTGGGAGTTGGGCGGAGACAGTTAGTAACTTGTACAACGCTAAGTGCTTCAAACCTAAATTTATGTAGGGGGCATTAACGTATTGTAATGTGTAATATTCGCCACAATCATATAAATTAAAGACTTCATTCGGTATGGGGTTTATCACTAAATCACCCGTCTCTGAATCTATAGTACGTTCGGCTCTCCCGTAATCCTTATCCCGTCCGATGGTTTTGAATTCTTTAATTCTTCTTAAGTTCTTTCGTCTTACGGTAGATTCTACAATAATCGGATAATTCTTTCTCGGATCCACATTACACTGATTAGAGTTGGAAAGCCCGTTCTGTGTATTACTGGTTTCAACCCTGTTGTGGTAGAAACCCATATTCATAAATACGGGCGAAATTAACTACCATAAATATATGAAAATAATTATACTTACATTTTTCGGATCTGGATCGGTACTTCAAGGAAGGATATAGAATGTCTTATCTTTAAACCGTCCTCGTCTTTTATACTTTAATGTCACGTGACTTTCTGACCATGTAAACATGACGCTCTTTTAGACCAATCACGTTCTTATAGTGAACATGGCGTTTAAACCGCGTGTTGATAGAACATAATTACAGTGTTAATTACGATAACAGTTCTACCGTCATATACGTTTGAACCAATATATCCGAAAGGTAATATGACACATAAGCCTAACAATGACACCTTGATTGATTCACTGACGCCATAGGAGGACACGTCATTGACGTCACAGCAGGATTGTGAGAAAAATGATTGATTCACTGGCGCCATAAGAAAAAAAGTGCTGTGGGCGCCATGTTTGATTCATTGACGCCATATTTACAGGTGCCATGTGCCAGATCTGGCACTGTCTGACGCCAGTGGGCTCATATCGGTATTCTCCATCTACTAGTAGCCACTGTCGTAGGTGAAACATTTAACTGCCGAGCGATTTCACGATTACAAAACTCCTGCTCATGAAGTTCAACAATTTGACGAAGAATTAATACTCTATCAGCCATTTTACTTGTTCGGAGAATATGAAAATTAAATGATAAAAAGAGTGGTTTGCGGTCTGTTTTATATAGTAAACTTGGAAGAGGTGAAAATAGTTTTTCGTCGAGTGAAGTAAAAATTAGTTTTTGGTTGAAAATTGACATTCTTAAAAACTTAATTTAACGATGGAGTTGATAGGCAAAGAATAGGACGGCCAAAGATTTGACCTACCGAGAAGTGTTTAAACCGTGATACTTGTGAGCAACTTTAACTAAGTTTAAAACCGTAAGATGAACTTTGGTGAGACAGGGTCTTTTTGAACGCTTCGCGTGGCACTTAAGAAACGTGTAAATTCTTTTCTCTAAATGTCTAAAGAGGCTTCAATTAGTAACAGATCATCCAAATTAGACACTCGAGCAATTATAATGTGTATTCTCTACGAATGATAAACGTTTCGTCATCGGACACGATGGCCAGGTAATTTTTTAGAGGATGGATGTGGACCAATTTAGTTTTTATACGCTCTTTAATGAACTATGTAAACCACGGTCCAACACAGCGGCCGTTTTTCCATCAACGCT
This sequence comes from Phalangium opilio, assembly GCA_019434445.1. Classification (NCBI taxonomy): domain Eukaryota; kingdom Metazoa; phylum Arthropoda; class Arachnida; order Opiliones; family Phalangiidae; genus Phalangium; species Phalangium opilio. The sequence goes on along the minus strand of JAEQBA010000952.1, from coordinate 11,078 downwards.
GGGTCTCGGCGGTGAATTCTTGTGTGTTTGGTTCAAATCGAAGAACAAAACACTGCATTTTTATATGTGCAACTCCTAGTGTTTTGGAAAGGTTTCCCAACAGCAAATTTACCTTCATGCACTACCATACTGACTCCAATCTACACGCCAAGACTGACCACTCAAGCACTCGAAAGGCTTAAAGCGGATTAGTAGGTTAAAATTCTTAAAAACGGAAGTTAAAAAATGTCATTTTTTACAACTCAAATAATAGAATTTATATGTTGCCTTTCATAATATCTCTATTAGGAAATGAAAGATGGATTTTTCTAAATATTCATGATAGATTTTTTCTTAGTATTCATGATTAAATTCATGAAAATATTCATGTTGAGATTCTTAAAAATGTTCATGATTAAATTTTCAAAAATATTCAGGATTAAATTTTTGCAAACATTCAAGATAAAATTCCTGAATATTTTCATTAGTGAATAAACGTAAATCGCAACATCATCTCCAACATAGGCAGGCACTAGTTTACCGTGATTATACACTTTGGCGTGGCTGATGAATTAAGTGATTGCCATGCTGCAAGCTTAAAAAACAAGGCAGCCTACCTACTCGGAAATAAAATACAAAAGGTATTTATTTCTCGTTTCATGGAGCCCAGCCCCTATTATTATTATTATTATTATTATTATTATTATTATTATTAATATTATTAACATAACTGGACATTTTCTCATGTAAATACGCTGATTTAGTTTAGACTTCATATTTTTTTATTTTAATTACTAAAATTGTTTCCTTTAAGATATAAATAACAGAGCGTTTTTTACCACCTGTAAAGTTTATATTTAAATTTGTATTGTTTGTGATATTGTGTATGATCGCGTGTGTAATCTCGTGAGCCGCAAAGCTTTTTTACACACAATAAACTGATTCATTCATTATTATTATTATTATTATGATGTTGATGACTGTGTAAATTCCAGTGAACTACTTATACGGTTTTTTATATACACATTAAAAATTCATTTCATTCATTATTTGAAGACTACTTTTTTAAATACAACGTTCTATAATTAACCTTAGATTTAACAAAAAATATATGGAATTCCAAAATTTAAAGAGATAGTTGTCTAATTTCAAAAGTGGTGAAAAAATTAAACTTTCAGACAAAAGGAGAAGTATTCGAATATAAATATTTTCATGTCATTAGGACAAGTGAGTCTTTTTAATTTAAATAATATAATAATTCGAACCATTATCTTCGGAGATTACCATCCATTTCACAATGAGAATTAATATTGGCATCCTTCTTCAAGAATTTGTCGTTGTTACATTCTTCTCTAATGCATGTCATCGTGAATCTTCATTCCCGATTCTCCGCTACATTTCCATGGTAGACACGACACCTATTCTGAAAACTGGAGTTCTGCCACGATATTTATTCTCCAAGCACTCAAAACATTTCCTTTCAAATTCCAACCAAACATTATTTTCCGAAAAGACACAAAAACATTAATCATCGAAAGCCACCCACCCGGAAGCTACACAAAATATTTTTTTCTTTAAGAGCTTAAAACATTTACTACAGAAAAGCCACCGAAGAATTCAACCCAAAACGAAAACTAAGCCCATTATAGAATATTTGCAAAATTTTAAATGTCGAAAATCCTTCCACTTTAGCAATCACAACTTGCTTATTATTCCAAATTCACAGACTTAACACTATCCTGCACACAAATTCAAAATTTCTACTTTCCAAAGCTTCATCCAAAACCTTTATTTCTCCAAAGCTTCATCCAAAACCATTATTTCTAAGTTGGAACCCTATTGTCCTTTCAAAATCGAGACCCTATTGGCAATTAACTAATAAATCGCCACATTACTGAACGTAATTCTTAAAACCTCATTTCTATAATTTCAGAGTAAAACTATGTTATGGCTTGAATCCTGTTTTTCTGATCGTAATGTTTTACTACTGAGATAAGTTGATAAAGAAGAAATAAATAATCGTTAGTCTTATTTGATATTGTTTTGAACGTCACTTTTTTGGTCATAACTTTTCTACGTGACAAGACGCTTGCAACGATAGCATTGTTGATCCATTTTAAGCATTATTTCGTAATGTCGTAATGTCGTAATCGGGGGGCTTTACTATTTCCGCTATGGCTAACGCCCTTTTATTGCGACCGTGTCATTTTTAATTTTATAACAATTTCGAGAAGTCAACCTATTTAGAAAGTCCTATTTTGTTACTCTAGGAACAAAATGGCAGCCAAATGAAAATGTCCAGAAACTTTTGTCCGGGACTGTACCTATTTTAGAATAGTCGAGCAAAATTTCACTCATGCAGTACCACTTCAAATATGAAAACCAACGCAGCCAAAGTGTTTCCAACAGCAAAGACTCGAATTACGGAACAGAAAAAGAACAAGTCCATCGGTTCGTCCAATATCAAACGGTCAGACTCTAGCTCGCAATTTTAAGCCTTAAATCTAGCCATAAAGAAAGTTGTGGAAAGTAGACTAGTGTCAAATATTATTTCGACACTGTGGACAAAACTAGGATAAAATAATGAAAATATCGGCGCTGGAATGGGCCGGCTTGATTAAAGTAATGGGCTACGCCAAATTACTCTACAACGAATACTAGTTAAGCTAACTGTCGCTGCTTTAATGCGTCACGTGTAATTTTAGTATATAAAATTGTGACTGGTGCCCCTCATAACACCGAATATCCATAAAAAGGACGGAATAAGTCCCAAAGAGACAGACGTTAATAGAACTACCAATTAGTCAGGGGAACAACACGTTCTGCTGACCAGGAGTTCTCTAGCACGAGCGGTACGCATCTGACGGACCGAGAACGTGGAGGAAATCATTATGTAAAAGAAAGCTTAGCAGTGGGTTTTTGGAGGATTTATTTGATCGACGTTGAAGAAGGAGAATGCGAAGTGACACAAGCAGGTGTCTTAATTTTCAACACAGGGCAGAATCAGAGCCCCCCAAACCCTCTATAGAGTTTTTGCATCAGGTCAGTGAAATCACTGGAACACCTAGCAGATACCCTTTGTCGAACACCTGCGCAATGATTTTAAAATAACCCATTGTGCATCAAACCTATAAAAAAATCACAGATGGAATGGACGAAGGAATTATCTGCAGCTCCGGGTTTGGCCAGATTTAGATAAGTTTAAAATGACTTGACGACCTATTTTTGTTCCCCAAAGGGAGGGTTAAAAGGAGAACGAAGAGGTTTTTTAACGATTTCTTTACAAATTTTACGATCCACCTTTATCAAAAGGTTTCGTTCTAGATGACGGTTTGTGGCCTACATGGAATTATTTTTTTACTCTTTGAAAAATTTTATACTTCAGACTGAAGGATTGTACGAATTTTTCAGTCTCAATAAATCAATCGGTAACTGTATGAAATAATATTTAGTTAATGCTTGATAAACTGGATTTTCATAAAGTATTATCGGGTGAAATGCCTGGTAAGACACTTTTCAAAATCTCGAATATTTTGGTCGAAAACAAAAAATCCTTTCTGCCTGCAAATGTTGCAAATGGCGAGAAGAGATTTCCGAGGTCAGTAATTACAGGACTTATGTAGCTTCTCGTCAATAATTTAAGCCATTATGTTTGTTTTAAGTCTGTACATTAAGTAGTTCCGTGACAAAAGTGATTATTGATATTGCTGATATTGTGTCACGGTGTTGTTCTCAAATAGAAGATGGTTTTAAGGGTTGATCTTGCGGCTTTTGCGCCATTACGGCCACCGCCTTTGCGTTAGTGCTAGTAGAATTCCAGACGCCAGAATTATCAGTGGTACAAACACGTTATCCATCGTCATGCCTTGTTTGGGGGCTATGTTCATTTCGTGACCGGCTTGCAACAGAAAATGCGTGTAATCGTCTTTAATGGTGTAGTCGCGATAGAACGTTCCTCCTTCGGTGTATCGCAAAGTGCTGAAAATTACAGTTTTTTCGTAACTGGTTGATGAAAGTTTTGATTCTTTTTCTCAGTCACCTTTCGTAGAACTGTTCTTTGATGGGTTTTGACAAACCTTTCCGGCAGACGAGACCCCACTGCTCCCTCATCATTGGTTCCTCAGAAATGTGGAAGAATGTTTTACTCATTACATCTTCTTCTAACAGGTCGAAGAATATAGGAATGTAGTTAAGAATCATAGACATCCTATTATTTATAACCGCTTTTCCTCCTAGAGTCTCGTCCAATACCCTTTCGATCAATCCATCATAATTGTCAATAATTCCTCCGCCTTTAACGGCTTGTTCAAACTCGGCTCGCTCTGTTGCTCTCGGAGAGTTCTAGTAAAATTCGTTAATCAACGTAACAATTGTATGCATGAATTTGAAATAAATTGAAATTGAAATTTTCTTAACTCCCAAAATTTTGTCAGTTTACGGCACTGAAAAGCGCGAGTTTACGACGAGGCAACATTGCTAAATTATCGCCCACCATTTCATACTTACGTTAAAGAGCTGCGACACTAGCAACCACCGTTGTTGGTAAATTGTTATTTCAGGTCTAGAAGTCAAGTCCTCCAGGTTATCGATGTAGTTGGGACGATCAGCCGATGAGAGGAAAGAGAAAACGTTGCAGGTTGCCATAAAAATCAGCGATGTTGATGCGAAGATGCAAGTACTTAGTAAAATGCGCTGGGACATAATCGAAGGCGTCCATTCAGTTCCTGCGCTTGTGACATGTAATCAACCTTAAACGCAGTCTGTTGTAATCGGATCTTACCCTGGTTAACAACCAGACCGAATACGACTAAAGAGGAATTGAGTATTTCATTGGTCACTGAAGTCCGTACTGATAGCGAACGGTAGCTGTATCGAGAGAGACCCATCAAGAATGACGCCACGATGAAATAGCCCATAATGCTCAACCACACCTGGAATACATGAAGAGTTAAAATCCACGGAGATTGGATTCGTTAATTACGTCTTTACCGTAGTTTGAAATGTCTTCAGGATTAGAAAGGGTCCGTAACTGGCCCCAATTGGGCCCCCGGAAATAGTATGGACATCATCGAAAAATGTCGTTCCGCCCCATTCCACCAGTGGCGACCTCTCGAGTTGCTGCGGGAAAAACGGGATTCCAAAGTCAGTTTTCTGAAAGATGAATTATTTAGTCTTTGACGATGAATGGTCGCCACTTTAACTGACGTTGTTTTCCATATTTGAGATATGGTCACGATAGTCTTCTGGTCCATCCTTGACTGTTAGATTGAAGCCCCTGAATATCGAGCGAACCATAAGAGACTTACGTCATCTCGTCCAAATTTACAGTGATACTTACGAATTTCTCATTTGAATCAAGACGGAGCGAAACATAGAGCCCCAATACCCTCCAAACTTTAACCGCTGATCATCTTCAAGATCAAGAAACATTGGTTCCCCCCTGAGAGAAACGCGCAGGACGTTCTCAGTCGTGTTTGTCATTGTCATTTTTTTCATTTATGAACTTAGGAGGCTCTGTAAAAAGGGTGTTGACATTATAATCTTACTTAAAACAATAAGTTTGGCCGAAAGGTTTACGTGTTCTTTAATTCGCGCCCATTCATTAATTTCACTTTAAGGCGAAATTCTTTTAAGTTAAATAGAATATTTCGAACCAATTTTCAGCGCAGTTGAACCTTTTGACCCGTTCGTATCTAGAGCACGCTTAGAACTGAACCCCAAATCGAATAGGGTACATTAATCAGTTGAGAAACTCTAAGTCGGCATCCTTTCGATGCCTTTAACTTTTAAAAATTTTAAATCTTTAATGTTTTCCTAAAAAACCCATGGTTTCGTTGCTTATAATGAAGGGTTACCGCGACATTAAAAAAACGCAAGATTTCATGTCTTCACGGTGTGTTATTTTTCTATTAGAAACCATGTAATTACGTATCCATTTTCATAATAATACCAGAAGTTTATAATAAACAACTTTAATCCACGAGCTAAACTCAAAATACGCGGCTCGACACATAATTCTAAGCAAGTGTAACAAAGAACTAATACCAAATCAAATGCTCGTTTTTTTCCGCCTTAGTTTTTAGTTAATGACAATCCTTTTGTATTTGATTAATATGAGCTTCTGATAATTCTGAACCTTAATAATTATCCTTATGCTTTTGGTTCAGTAATGTTGATTTACGTTCGCGCTTTCTGCACTATTCAATTATATTTTTAGTGTGCTTGTAATAAAAACGAAAAGTTTTAATACAGCTACCACTTAACTCTTGTTGTTCAAAACAAATACTTTCGATTCTCAGTATGGATATGTTTTTATTCATTTCGAAAAGTGATACCAATATTTATTTGTTGGACAAACGTCAGGCATGGAACTAAATAGCTCTGAGTTACAATTGTTCTCAAATAGGAGCTTGTTTTAAGGGTCGTTTTTAGCGCCATTTGGGCCACCGCCATTGCGTTAGTGATAGTAGAATCCCAACCGCCAGAATAACCAGTGGTAGAAACACGTTGTCTATCGCCATGCCTTGTTTGTGAGCTATGGTCATTTCGTGACCAGCTTGCAACAAGTAATACGTTTAGTCGTCTTTAATGATAGAGTCGCGATTGAACGTTCCTCCGTCCATGTATAGAAAAATGCTGGAAATTAAATTACGTTTAATTCGTAACTTAACCCGACCCGGCCCTACTATTAAATTTGTAAATGAGCCCGACCCTATTAAATTTGAAAATAATTCGACCCGACTCAACCATATTGAAAATGAGCCCGACCCGACCCGAAAAAAATAACTAAAATCAAACCGGGCTCGGCCCGAACTTCTTAAATTTGAAAACGAGAACGACCAAAATCTACCCATATTTTTTATGGAATTTAAAAAACCCGTCACGACCCGAAAGCCACGAACGGGCTCGGATCGGAATCGGACCAAAAACCTCTGACGCATAAAAAATCATTGAATAATGGTTTTATTTTCTCCTTAAATATTTTGGCCCAAAAGTAAGGCTGGATAGAGTCGAGAGGTTTAGATTAGTTCGACGTGGTTCAAGCGTTGACCCTGTGTTGCAAATTACACGTTCAAGCTAATAGCTATACAAAACAAATGTATGTCGTTTGAGCACTGAACGCAATTCGTTCAATTATTTGAATTTCCAATACAAAAAGATTCAAAACGAAGCTTGCCGAATCAACCGAGAAGAGAGAAAAAATCATAAAAGTAGCCGGACCCTAGCCGCGAAACCGGTAACCGAAACGCCGTGCATTAACAGGGTTGCCAAGCTGTACATTTTTTTGTCAACTGTTACTGTTTTTCTACCCTCTTTTATGGAACGGAGTATTCCCGTATTTTGAGCTAAGCATCTAGCGCGTTGCGCCCTCCTCCCACTGTCTCGCCCGAATCTTGTGAGACTTGAGTTGTATTTTTTCCAACCTTAAATTGTCGGGTTGGACCGCTGATCTATAAAAAGCCCGACCCAATAGAAAGTGAACCCGACTCGGTCCGGCCCGATTTTAATTTTAGGACATGAAAACCCTACCCGACCCGACCCGAAAAATTTTGAAATTAATTTTACCCGACCCAAGGGTCGGGTTGGGTCGGGTCGAAAAAGCCCGATTAAATCGGGGGCCCGACTCGTCTCTAAATATAAGTCCATTTCTATTTACATAAAGGGCGTTCTTTCAAGTTATAGTGTTATGTTACCTCAACCTTTCCATTAAAAAATGCAACAGAGAGGATAATAGTTCCTTCATTACTTAGTCAAAGCCTTTAAAAAACCTTGTTTTTGCAACCCTATTTACGAGGTTTTAGTGGAATTGGAATTTATACACCTAAAAATAATTATTGAGCCCCATATCTCCAACGTTGATATGTATGCGGGTTTTGTAGGCTAGGAATGAAACTCCTCCACGCCTCACAATTCTGATGTCTTTCTAACTGTTATTTTATTGATTGGTAGGCGTGGACAAGGTGCATGGCGCAGCGAGATGAAATTCGTCATGCATATTGTTCTTTCCACAAAATCCGCCTATATACGTTGAAAAAATGGCTTACAGAATGATTTCAAAAAGCCGTACACTGATAAAAAAGGTATTTCGAAGGTACTTCAAAAAGGTATTTTGAAGGTACTTCAAAGTACGTTCACGAGTTTTTTTAGTACCCATGAACATATTCAATTAGTGTTCTCTAAGTGCGGGTATGAAACAATTTTGAAAAAGGTATTATGGAAATCTATATCTATAAATCAAAGTCCTGACTGACTGACTGACAGACTGACTAATAATCAACTCCCAGCCAAAAAAACACTTGCCCTAAAAAGCTGAAAATTTGCAAGACCGTTACACATAAGTATTAGGCGCGTACTAAGAAAAATGTTTTCAAAAATATTAGTCAACAGTAAAATCTACCCATTTTTTATATCATTTTGATGGAAGTTCTTATTACACGCGAGCGAGGTCGCTGGTAACAGCTAGTATAAGGTATATAATGAAACCTTTTAGAGTTTCAGCGCTTCAGCATTACAGGTTGTATCTAAGGGCGTCGAAGAAGTAGAAAGGTCCTTAACAGATCCTGTTAAAGGGACTTTTTGTAACTTCGGTAATATGATTATTAATAACACTAACAAAGTATAAATAATAATCTCTAATAATAATAGAGTTTTGTTTAAGAAGGGATAGCCACACTAAGCCTGCGGTTGTTTACTGGTGGGTCCCATTACAGTTAGTAGAAGGGTGGTGGCTAGGTAGCTCTAATGCCACAGCTAACCGACAGCCCTTATAATAACTGTTACCGTTAACCGTTAACCTCTGCAAGTTTTGATGGAAAGGAGAAACCGGGTTAGACCATGAATCTATTTCATTGGCAACATACATTGATTGTATTATTTTGACTGATAGCTCAACCACTAATTTTTGGACAATTTCGGTCAGCGTGTTCAGTTTTAAGCATGGTACTGTTCGAGATGTACTTTCAGTAGGTGTCCTTTCAGGTGATCCGAAACTGAAATCACTTTCTGAATATCTAGATTCCTTTAACTATAGGAATTATTTCGTGCTGATTACATAACGTATATAAATCACTGCGCAGTAGGCTTTCATGTTTGCATCACAAAAACGTGCATGTTTGTTACTCTATCTCGAGCTTCCTGAAAATAACACCTTTCCATTGTTAATTTCCAAAATTTGCGGGAAAATTCTTGGTACAGACAACTACAAATTTCACATTTTTTCAGATAATTCTTCATCCATAATAGATGGATTTGAATTCATCATTTCCTGTGTTTTATCATCAAGCAACTAGAATCTTTGAATAGAAGTTGTTTTGCGAAACAGTTTTTAACAGTGTAAATATTCAATATTTTATATCGTGGTGGCCCGTTTCCGCACAGTTTTATTTTTCACACCTTTAAAACCTATAGCATCTTCCCGCATAATTTTGCAAAACTTATTTCGGACAATTTTACATAACTCATTTTCGAACAATTTTACATAACTCATTTTCGGACAATTTTACATAACTTCTCTCTGCACAGTTAGAAAATAAAACATTTTTATTTTCTTGTTGATCACATTTTAAGACCTTAAAAATCATGTTGCTGGCCCATGGGACTGATTATAGCCAAAGTGTGAGGTTTTATGATCATAAAAGTTTTGATTCTATTTAACGATCGATTTATTTTTAATGCAGTTTTACAAAAAAAATTAAAAATGCATTTTCTACTTTTGTTTTTTTTAACAAAAACACACTTGTTTTCATGCTCACGTATATCAATACACTTCTCTATATCGACGTATATCAATACACTTCTCTATATCGACGTATATCAATACACTTCTCTATATCGACGTATATCAATACACTTCTCTATATCGACGTATATCAATACACTTCTCTATATCGACGTATATCAATACACTTCTCTATATCGACGTATATCAATACACTTCTCTATATCGACGTATATCAATACACTTCTCTATATCGACGTATATCAATACACTTCTCTATATCGACGTATATCAATACACTTCTCTATATCGACGTATATCAATACACTTCTCTATATCGACGTATATCAATACACTTCTCTATATCGATAGTAATATTGCAATGGTCAAATATCAAGCCTCTATCCTAACCCTAACCGAACCAAATTTAACCCTAAATCATGGTAGAAATGGGTTATGATAAAAATGTTGAACTAAAATTTCGATGTAAAAACTGTGCCCAAACGGGCCTTAAAATTGTGCGGAATTTGACATCCTGGGTTTATATTGCTGTACTCGACAAAGAGATTACGATAATATAAACATAACCACTAACGTTTGAAGTTATAAATGAAAGTTAAAAAAAAACAATATTTTATAACTCTATAGAATCATATTTTTTGTGTATTTTGTCTTATTAAATATTATAAATAGAATTTCATTTATTGACATTGACGATATTTGGTTAATTTTTAGAATCTTATACACGCTTTAAGAGAACTTGTTTCTAGTATCTATTTTGAATCTCGCCTGAAAGCAAATATTTTCTTACCATATCAAATAGAACGCCAAGTTTAAATGATCCGGACATGATTGATACTTAAGTATAAGTCTTTCAAAAAGACTTCGGCTTTAAAGATTTCACTAGATACTTTATTCAGAGAGTATTAAGGTATGCAGTACAATCGCTACTGCCGACTTTGTAGCGGACCAAGAGTGGGAAGCCCTCACATGAGCAGTTCCCGTATGAGCGAATTTCATAATAGCGGTGCTCATAACAGCAATTACCGATACAACGGTTCTCGTAAACGCGGCGTACCGTTACAGCAGTGCTCTAAGAGCGGAGAAACAGATATGTAAAAAACGATAGTTGTTTATTTTGGTGTAATCTGGCCCAACAGGTTTATATGAACTAGGTCAGATATGGATAATTTGGTTAGGTTAAAATTATTATTTCAACTAAATAGCAGGTCATATTAGGTTAGGTAAATTTGGGTTTTTTGTTTTTTTGTTTCGTTTAGTTAGCTTAAGGCTAGTAATATTTGGAAATGGTGGAACAATGCTACTCCTTTTCCAAAATATTTTTGTTTATCTTCATTAACTTCCTAAATAGTAATATGCC